>PVLA01000642.1:288119-493763 GCA_004027455.1 Hydrochoerus hydrochaeris
ATCAGTGAAGATGCAGGAGTCAATGCAAATGACATAACTAAAACATTCACAGAAGTAATAGCAGAAAATTTCCCAAACATGGGGAAAATATCTAATATGCAGTAATAAGAAATGTGGGAGTAATAAAACCCAAAATGTGTAATTGCTATTGTAAAAAAGAGAGAAAAAGAAAGTGCTCTAAAGGATATAACTATATGTATGTTTAAGTGTGTAGGATTGATAACCACATTACTAAGTTTTTGTTGGATCACTGAACAGAACTGTTTTCAGTCTCACTGTTTAAATGTCCACTTTGTATGCTTTAATTTTGTAACTTGGACAACTATTTCTAAGAGGACAATATGTAATTTATTAACTAAAAAAAGTAATAAGAAATGTAGAAGTAATGAAACTCAAAATGTGTGATTGCTATTGTAAAAAAAAGAGGAAAAAGAAGTGCTCTAATGATATAACTGCATGTATGTTTAAGAGTGTAGGATTGATAACCAAATATTACTAAGTTTATGTTGGATTGTTGAGCAGAACTGTTTGCAGTCTTGAAGTTTGAATGTCCACTTTGTATGCTTTAATTCTGTAACTTGAACAACTACTTCTAAGATGACAGTATGTAATTTGTCAAATAGTGATTTCTTAGTATTTATTTTAGTTTATCTCATTTTTTTTGGAATTTTGTATTATTGCTTCCTTTGTTTTCTGTTTTCTTTTTCTCTTTAAATAAAAAATACAAAAAAAATCTGATATACAGATAAGTGAGGCATATAGAATGCCAAACAATCAAAACTAGCATAAATTTACACCTAGACATATAATAATTAAGATCCCAGACATGCAGAATAAAAACAGAATACTAAAAGCTGTTAGAGAAAACACACAACTCACCTATCAAGGAAAGCCCATTAGAATCATGGCAGACTTTTCAGTGCAAACCCTCAAGTCAAAATGAGCTTGGAGTGAGGTATTCCAAACCCTGAAAGAAAACAACTTTAAACTGAGACTGATGTACCCAGTAGAACTTTCATTCAAATTTAATGGAGAAACAAGATAATTCCATGACAAAGAACAACTGTCCACCAAACCAACCCTGGAAAGAGTATTGAAAGACATACTAGATATACATAAAAATGATCACAATCCCAAGAACAAGAATAGAAAGAAACCACCAGGTAGGACAAGCAATTAAAAAAGGAGGAAAAGCAGAAAGCAAACAACTGGAACATAACATGCAAAGCTGAGGCAGTACATATCAGTTATATCCATAAATATAAATGGCCTCAATTCACCTATCAAAAGAAATAGGTTGACAGAATGGATCAAGAAACAAGATCCCACAGTATGTATACAAGAAACACATCTGACCCAAAAGGAAACTCATAGATTAAAAGTCAAAGGATGGAAAGCAGTATTCCATGCAACAAGAACCAGAAAAAAAGGCAGGGGTAACTATTCTATTTACAAACAATGTGAACTTCAAACTAAAATGATTAAAAAAGATAAAGAAGGTCACCACATACTCATAAGTGGAAAAATTCAGAGGAAAAGCTAACAATTATAAATATAATTGCACCAAATACAGGAGCACACAACTATATAAGACAAATACTAATGGACATGAAAAACCAAACACAATTATAACAAGGGACCTTAATACTCATTTGTCACAAAGAGATAGATCAACTAGACAAAAAGTCAGCAAAGAAATAATAGAACTGAATCATGCCTGTGAGCAGTTGGACTTAGTAGATGTTTACAGAGTGTTCTACCCAACCACATCAGAATACACATTCTTCTCAGCTGCACATGGGACATTCTCCAAAATAGACCATATATTATCCCACAAAACATTCTTAAGTAAATGCAAACCTTTTGAAATTATCCCATGCATAATATCTGACCATAATGCACTGAAACTGGAAATTAATGGCAAAAGAAATTGTAAAACCTACATAAATACATGTAATTTAAATAACAACCTACTGAACAACCAGTGGACTACAGATGAAATTAAAAAGGAAGTAAAGCAATACCCAAAATTCAATGAAAATACAGAAACAACATACTGTAATCTGTGGGATGCAATGAAAGCAGTCTTAAGAGGGAAATTTATAGCAATAAAATGTCATATCAAGAAAACAGAATGATGAAGAAGACAAGATGTCAGATCAGTGAGCAACAAAATACAAAGCCTCCCGGGAGAAACAACTCATAAGGCAGAATAAAACACCCTGGAGAGACCCAGACAGAGGGAGATGGATCCTCTTGACACAGTAAGAAATTAAAATGTAAAAAACCTCATCAAATACTTCTAAAAAAGAGCTAAAAATTACAGGACACAGCATTTTCGCAGTGACCTGCCAAGTGTGCACCAGCTTGAATCCACGCTGGCAGGCAGAGCCAACCAAACTCGTTCCCACCACCACTCACAGGAACCACAGCAGCACTGAAGTTGGGGATTTGTGAGCCCAATGGAAAGCGAAGTTGGTGAAAGGACATTCATTAATCCACTGGCAGTGCTGCAAATGAGACCCCACACACACATGGGAAAGGTGCACCCAAATGGGCGACATGTTGGAATTGGGCAGGAGGAGCCTGAACTGGGAGTGACAGTGACTTCAGTTGGTTGCTCCCTCCCCAGAGCAGATTCATGGGATTTTCTTGGACTGGGTCATGCCCATGGCCAGGACCCAATGAGCTGTCCCAAATTGATTCCCTGCACCTAGCATGCACTAACTGGGTGACAGCACCTGAAATTTGGCTGGCCCAGTGGGGAGGGGCAGGCATACACAGCTGCTGCTTACACCTCAGTGACAAGAGCAGGCAGGAGAGGGCTGAGGTCCATCACCAGTGTGCTTCAGAGGAAACGTGGCCAACAGGGAAGGAGGGTGGGACCTGCACTGTAACCTATGTGGAGGAAGTCAGGGCCATGACAGGAGAGAGGCAGGAGGCCTGTAGCCCAGAACTCTGAGAGCACTGATCTAGGAGAAGGAAAAACAAGGGAGTCTGAGGGCCACAAACACACAACATCAGACATGGCTTCAATGGACATTAAGAGATATCTTCGGGACCTTGTAGATGAGCTCAAAACTGAAATATTAAATCAGGTAAAGCAAGATATGAGTAGAGCAATAGAGTAGAGCAATAAAATAAATACTCTCAGGAAGCATCTCTCAGGAAGATATGGATGGAAAAAGGGAGGAACACAAAAAAGGAGAGAAACATTTGATAAAGAATATAAAGTAAATATAGAATACATGAAGCAAATTCAAAGAGACTACAAGGAAATTAAAAACTCCATTGAAAGCTGGCAAAATGCCTTAAAAGAAACTAAGGATAGACTATCAAAACTTGAAGACAAGTTTGAAATGTGTGATCATGAAAGGAAAGATCTCTTAAAAATAACAAGGAAACAGACAGTAACAATACAAAGGCTAGAAGATGACAAGAGAATCTACAATTTAAGAATAAGAAACGTGAATGAAGATGCAGGAATACAAACAGGCAAATTACAAAAGCTATTCACAGAAATAATTAAAGAAAACTTCCCAAGCATGGGAAAAGAAAATAACATTCAGTTATATGAGGCATACTGAACTCCAGCCACCTACAACCAAAACAGAGCTACACCCAGACATATAATAATCAAGATACCAGAAATTAAATATAAAAACAGAATATTAAAAGCCATCAGAGAAAAGAAACAGATCACCTATAAAAGTAAGCCCATCAGGATCATGGCTGACTTCTCAACACAGACCATCAGATCAAGAAGAGCTTGGAGTGAAGTCTTCCAAGTCCTGAGAGAAAATAACCTCCAGCCCAGATTGATGTACCCTGAAAAACTGCCACTAAAAATTAATGGAGAAACAAGATGCTTCAACGACAAAGAGGAACTGGGTGAGTATGTGACCACCAATCCAACCCTACAGAGAATGCTGAAGGACATTCTAGAGAGAGAAAAAAATACCAGGATTTTAGGAACAGTGGCAGAAAGGCCTCAATGAGTGGGGCAGGCAGTAGAATGAAGGAGAAAACTAGACAAACAAAGGCAGAAAAATAGCATAGCAGAAATGAGGCAGAGAAGGATAACTAGAATAGCTACATAGATAGCCTTGATACACTATATTGTCAATAGTGCACCAGGATTTAAAACACACATTACTCACACTACTCTGCTTAGGTGTATTATATTCTGTTCTAGTCATTCTACCTGTACTAGATTTGAGGGCACAGACAGCTATCCCAAAAATAACAGGATATTGTATGGTAATCATCTTTAATTTCCTATTAACTTAATCTAAAGCTCTAAAACCTACACTGTTTTACCATGACTGATCATAATCAAATCTGGTTTGTTGGATTGCTGTTTTTTATTGATAAGTTTTATTCAGAGCTGTAATGATTGATAGTATCAAGTCTGAGAGTATAGGCAACTGCACTTAAGATGACAAGATCCACTAGAATATCCACTCTGGTTTGATTATTACCTGCCTTTGAAGTTTTATACTGTCTACAATGTTTTATTTTACTATTATTGTTATTTACTGCTATACTCAATTATACTACTATATTCATTTATGCCTGTTGATATAGACATTCTATTGAAGATAATAAGAAACAACACAATAATCATTGTAGATCACTTTGTACTGTGGTTTTATATGACTTTTTGGTTTCATGTTTTTATAGCAATATTTTTTTTTGTCTTGCTAAGTTTTGTTCTTCCCTCTAATACAGAAGGGATAGAAATACATGTAGAGATTCATGCATATAGCTGTTTACACTCTCACTGCTTGCATGTCTGCTTTGTATGCTTTAATTTTGTAACTTGAACAACTATTTCTAAGAGGACAATATGTAATTTATTAACTAGTGATTTCTTATTGTTTCTCTATTTTTTTTGGAATTCTGTATTATCTCTACCCTTTACATGCTTTTGTTTCTCTTTAAATAAAATAAAATAAAGAAAACAGAATGAGCACAAATAAATAACCTAATGCTTCATCTCAAGCGTCTAGAAAAAGAAGAGCAAGTTATACCCAAAGCTCATAGGAGAGAGGAAATTGTAAAGATTATAGCAGAAATTAATGCAATTGAAACTAAAAAAAAAAAAAACAAAGAATTAATGAATCAAAAGCTTTTTTTGAGAGAATAAGCAAAGTTGACAAACCTCTAGCTAGCCTTATCAAGAAAAAACTCAAATTCATACAATAAGGACTGAAAAGAGGACAATTACTACAGAGCCCATGGAAATTCAAAAGATCATGTATACCTGCTTTGAAAATCTCTACTTACATAGATGGAAAACACAACAGAAATGGACAGATTTCTAGAAACATATGAACTACCAAGGTCAGCCAAGAAAATATAGCAATTTTGAATAACACAAATCAGCTATTGAAATTGAAAACATAATTAAAAACTTACCAACAAAGAAAAGCCCAGGTCCTGATGGATTCAAGGCTGAATTCTACAAGAAATTTTGAGATGATTTGATACCAATACTCCTTAAATTCTTCAGTAAAATTGAAAATGAAGCAATACTCCCTAAATCATTCCTGGAAGCAAGTATTACTCTGATATCAAAACCAGAGAAAGCCCAACCAAAAGGAGAACTATAGACCAATCTCACTAATGAACATTGATGCAAAGATTCTCAATAAAATATTGGCAAATAGAATGCAGCAAATCATCAAGAAGATTATACATCATGACTAAGTGGGGTTCATTCGAGGAATGCAGGGATGGTTTCACATATGCAAATCAATAAATGTAATACACCACATCAACAGAGCCAAAAACAAAAACCACATGGTCATCTCAATAGATGCAGAAAAAGCTTTCAATAAAGGCCAACACATGTTGATGATAAAATCCCTTCAGAAACTCAGAATACATGGTATCTACCTCAATCTCATAAAGGCCATCTATGACAAACCAGCAGCCAACATTATACTAAATGGACAAAAACTGAAAGCTTTCACTCTAAAATCAGGAACAAGACAAGGATATCCACTATCACCACTCTTATTCAATATAGTACTGGAAGTATTAGCCAGAGCAATTAGACAAGAGAGAAAAATAAAAAGAATAAGGATTGGAAAGGAAGAGGATAAATTATCATTATTTGCAGAGGCATGATACTCTATATAGAAGACTCCCAAAACTCCATTAAAAGACTTCTAGACATACTAATCAAAGTCAGTAATGTAGCTAGATACAAAGTCATTTGTCAAAAATCAGTAGCATTCCTGTACACAAACAACAAACTCACTGAGTGAAAAATAAGAAAAACAACACATTTCACAATAGCATCAAAAAAAAAAAAGAAATATCTAGGAACCAATCTAACAAAGTAAGCAAAAGATCTATTCAGGGAAAATTATAATACCTTGAAAAAGAAATCAAAGAGAATCTCAGAAAATGGAAAGACAACGTTTGTTCATGGATAGGAAGAACAAACATTGTGAAAATGGTCATTCTCCCAAAACTGTTATATACATTGAATGCAATTCCAATCAAAATACCATTAACATACCTCACAGATCTAGAGAAGTTATTCCTAAAATTCATCTGGAACCAGAAGAGACCTAGAATAGCAAAGACAATTCTGGGCAACAAAAGCAAGGCAAGAGGCATCACAATCCCTGAATTGAAGTTATGCTACAAAGCTACTGTGATAAAATCATCATAGTCCTGGAATAAAAAGAGACCTGAGGATAAATGGAATAGATTAGAAGATGTAACCACAACTACAAACACACTCAGCCAACTTATCTTAGACAAAGAGCCAAATATGTTCGCTGGAAGAAACATAGCCTCTTTAATAAGTGATGCTGGAAAAATTGGCTTCCTATATCATGAAATTAAAACTAGGTCCATGCCTATCACTATGTACTAAACTAAAGACAAAAATGGAGGAAAGATCTAAATATTAAAACAGAAACACTAAATCCACTAGAAGACAAAGTAAGTAGAAATCTTGAAGACATAGGAGTCAGCAAAGAATTCATGAACAAAAATCAAACTCACGGGAAATACTTCTCAGTATCAACAAATGGGAACTCATTTTATTAAAAAGTTCTTGCATGTCAAATGAAATCTCCAACAGAGTGAAAAGAAAACCCACAAATTGGAAAAAAAATCTTAGTCAACTGTCCCTCAGACAAAGAACTTCTAACCAGAACATATAAAAATTTTTTTAAAAAATCAGACACATAAAATTCAAAGACCCAATCCAAAAATCAGCATCAGAGATGAACACACAGTTCTCAGATGAAGAAATACAAATGGCAAATAAATACTTGAAGAAATGTTCACCATCACTGGTCATTCAAGAAATGCAAATTAAGACCACACTGAGATTCTATCTCACTCCAGAAAGAATGACCAGGATTAAGAAAACCACCAATAACAAATAATAAAAGCTGAAGAGCCTTTCACGGGGGAAAGGAACTCTTCTGCATTGTTGGTGGGAGTAGACTGGTGGAAATCACTCTGGAGTTTTCTCAAAAAACTGGGATTGGAAGTCTCATTTTACCCAGCTATTCCACTTCTTGGCATGTTCCCAGAATTGAAAACATCATACATGTGCACCTATGTTTATAGCAGCACAATTTGTAATAGCCAAATCTTGGAAACAACCTAAATGCCCATCAACTGAAGAATGGATAAAAAAGATGTGGTATTTTTATACAATGAAGTTCTACTCAGCTGCAAAGAAGGATCACATTGAGGCTTTTATAGGTAAATAAATGTGACTTGAGACCATACTCATAAGTGAAATAAATCAAACTCACATATGTAAATACCATATTGTCTCCCTAGTGTAAAAAACTGAAAAAGTAAATAAGATACAAAACCTTTGATACATATTGTGAAAGGGCAAGAAATTGCTCAAAGGGAAAAAAATAACTCAAGGAAAAGGAAAAAACAAGGAAGGGAAAAGAAAAAAGATATACATTTATGTATTTATACTTAAGATAGCTCAGATGATTGTACTACGAATTCTGTTGTTCTTGGAACAAAACAGCTAACATTCATAGGTTTAGATCAATTTTGCATGTTTATATCTGGTAATCTGAGTAACTTTTGAAGATAATACACAAAATAACAAACTTACTTATGTTCCTACCACCTTGTTTTAAAAGCCTATATTGTTATTGTTTTGGGCTCTTCATTATTGTTATTTGTCTATTTTGGCTCTTGTTTTTCTTGTATTTTGTTTTTCTAACACAGAATGGATAGATGTACATGTATAGGCTTGTACATGCCTAGATCTTCTCCTAAACAGTTTTGATTTTATTATGTGTGATGGAATGAACAGCTACTTAGAAGAAAATAAGACATTATGGTAGCCATTGCTGATTTTGCATCATCTTTTTTTGAAGTCCAATAATGCTTTTATTCTTTTTTTGATTAATTTTAGTTTGTTTTCTATTAGATTTCAATACATGTGAAGGTATGGACAGCTATTTTGAAGATTGATTATGGTAGCCATTGTTGATTTTCCTATTGTCTGGTTCTGGAGGCCTGTAGTGTTTTCATTCTTTTTTTTTTGATCATTTTTATACTATTTTGTTTGAATTGTGTGTGAAGATATGGACAACTATTTCAAAGAAAACAAGAGATATTATGATAGCCACTGTTGATCTCCTGTTTTCTGTTTTGAAATCCTGTGTTACTTGCATTGTATTGTTCTGATTTGATTTGCTCTGTTTTGTTTTGTTCTCTTTAAAATAAAAATTAAAATAAAATAAAAACAAACCAGTTCTCACTTGAGAGGAATGGTAGGAAAATGATGTCCTCAAGAAATCACCAAGTCTCAATTGGGAAAGAAGACTAGCATTTTTAGAGAATAAATCAAGACAAAAAAATTGTTTGCTGTTGACTGAAATTTTGAGAGGGTACAGTGGAAGGGTTGGAAAGGTGGGGTCAGGGCATGTGTCTAACTCATGGTTTCAATTTCTGTGGTTTCGTTAGCTACATCCATGGTCCAAAAATATTAAATGGAAAATTCCAGAGATTAAAAAAAGGAATTAAAATGTGTTATGTCCTTGTTCTAACTCCTCAGAATGAGCACAATCATTATTTACTGCCAACATATACTAATAAAAATAAAAAATAAAAAATATTTTTAAAAGTAAATAAAGTAAAATGTAATGAATGTTGCAATAATTTTTACTCCTCGGAGTGGCTTCATCTCTGCTTCTTTTATCAATAAACTCTGCCTTTGCTTTGCACTGTCAAAAAAAATTTAGGGTTTTTCTGGTGGATTATTTTTGGTACTTACATAATCATATTCCTGAGTTTTTGTTTTAAGTGTGGCTCATATTTTTAATATTTGTTTTCCTGAGGATTTTCCATTTGTCTCACTGAATCACTGCCAAGAAAACATGATGATTCTTATTCCTAAGCATACATATTTCAAAGTTTTTGTGTATTAGTCTGTGAAGGGCTAATACTGACTGGCTAGTTTTATTTGTTAGACATTTATTTCAATCAATACACCACTGAAGATGTACTGATTTTCAATAAGAAGTCAGATATTTAAAATAAATATAACTCAGCAGCATCAACTACTTTGTTCATTTCAGATAATATTTAATATTTTTCTTCAGAAATCCTGATATTTCTTGCCAACTATAAGACTTAAATCATTTTTACATTTAGTCTTTCAATTAAATAAGAAACCCACAATTGTCATATAGATAGGAAATAGTACCTATTTTTTATGATGGCTATGTATAGTCTAGTTATCATAGTTGTTTTAAAAATTCCAATTGAATGTATATTTTCATTTTTGAGGAAGAAATGCATATGTCTGTTAAAAAAACAAGTACTACAAAAAAATGTACAAATTCTTGAATCTTTTTCTCTAAATCATAGTTAATCATTTTTTTATATGATTTGTTTTTCTATGCATATTTCAGTTTTTCCTCAATCGTATTTACTTTAGATACAACTGTAGCATTTTTGGAAAAGGAGACATTTTGTTTTAATTTATGTATTTTGGTCATTTTAATAATGTATTTGTTTGCTTTATGATTTAGAGAGGGTCAGTGTAGTTTTTACTGGTAATATTTATGAATTTTATTTTATCTGAAAATAAAAATACAAGTAAAGATTGGTTCAGATCATCTGGAACTTGTTTGAAAAACTAAAATTAGGGAAATAGGAATTGAGGAAAAATTAGAGATCATTACTGAGACTGTATAGAAGGTATGTGAAAGGAGTCAGGACTTTTATGTGTCAAGTTTGAGGATCAGGCTTTAAATTGATTTAGCTACAAATACTTATTTCTGTCTACAGTTATCATATTATAGGCACTTTTTTATCCATTCTGAGGGGCAATAAATTAAGCTCAGTGTAACTAATTTCTAAACAATGCTCTAGGTATGTTAGTATATGACAAGATGTTGGTAGGTATGTGATGAAATAAAAACATGTTTGCAAAAAATGCTGTGGCATTGATAGTAAACATTTTTAGTCAAATTCATGAATTGTTTTAAAGTTATAGGATGTTAAATGCATCCATCTGAACTGCTAAGGTATTTTACAACATATTTAAAGTGAAAAGGAAATATATTAGAGAGCTCTATCATCCCTTTAACCCTTTGGCTGATACCATCTTTGCATTTGGCAGCAGTATTATTGTTCTTTTTTAGTGTTTGTAGAATGTAGTTTTGGCAGCTCCTGAGGGTAACAGAATTTACTGAGGCAGTTTATATTCTTAATATGCAATAATTTATTATGTCAGAAGCTTCTTTGAAATGCCAGAAGAAAATATTTTCTTTCTCTGTCTTTCTTCCTTCATAACTACCATAAACAATGCAAGTTGTATACACAAACTATGCAATTATTTATTTTTAATGCTCAATGGAACAGCTTTAAAAGTCAAATGTCATGCCAAGATGTAAAATGCTTATTTATTTATTTTTCTTTGAATTCAAGGAATGTGGGGAAATGGCCCTGACCTGATTGTAAAGGAACAGGTGAGACAGCAGCCCTGCTAGTACCTTCCATGGGCCATCATTTTTCACAGAGGGGTCTTCCATAGTATAGAGAGAAACTCTGTCTCAAATTCTGTCATTAAATTAGTCTGGAAGTAAAGGGGTACAAAATAAATGAATAAGAACTTAGCATTGGGTGTGGCTCAGTGGTAGAGTGCTCACTTAACATGTATAAAGCTCTGGATTCCAAGAATTTTGCATATACTGTATGTCTTCCTTGGAACAACTTATGGGTTAGAAATGCACATATACATTTTGGAAATGCATAGACATCAGAGTATATTATTTTTTGAGTATACTATTTTAGGATAGTTATTGCTGTATCACAGAATAAACATTAATTGTGTTAGTTTTATTTTAACATTTTTTCTTCCCAGTGTTGTCTCTACTTTAGATTGGTTACACTGACCTATGAAATTTATATATATATATATATATATATATATATATATATATATATATTTCATTTTAATCAGTATTTGTTTTTTTCTTTTTTTAAATTTTATTTAAAGAGGAAAAAGGCAAAACAGAAAAAAAGGTAGGACCAATACAGAATTTCAGAAAAAAATAAACAGTAAGAAATTACTAGTTGATAACTTACATATTGTCTTCTTGGACATAGTTGTTCAAGTTACAAAGTTAAAGTATATAAAGTGGACATTCAAACAGTGAGGCTTCAAGGAAGTTCAATGATCCAATAACAACTTAGCAACATGGTTATCAATCCTACACATTTAAACATGAATGCAGTTATATCCTTTAGAGCACTTTCTATTCCTCCAGTTACCTTTTTTTTAAATTTTTTCTTTATTTAAAGAGAAACAAAAGCATGTAAAGGGTAGAGATAATACAGAATTAAAAAAAAAGATAAACAATAAGGTATCACTAGTTGATAAATTACATATTGTCCTCTTAGAAATAGTTGTTCAAGTTAGAAAATTAAAGCATACAAAATAGATTTTCAAACAGTGAGAGTGTAAACAGTTATGCATGCATAAATCTCTACATGTATTTCTATCCTTTCTGTATTAGAGGGAAAAACAAAACTTAGCAAGACAAAACAAAACAAATTCGTATAAAAACATGAAACCAAAAAGTCATATAAAACCACAGTACAAGGTGATCTACAATGATTACTGTGTTGTTTCTTATTATCTTCAATAGAATTGTCTATATCATCAGGCATAAATGAATATAGCAGTATAATTGAATAAAGCAGTACATAACAATATCAGTAAAAATAAAACATTGTAGTAAAAATAAAACCTCAAAGGCAGGTAATAATCAAACCAGAGTGGATGTTCTAGTGAGTCTTGGCATCTTCAGTGCAGTTGCCTATACTCTCAGACTTGATACTATCAATCATAACAGCTTTGAATAAAATCTATCAATACAAAACAATGATCTAACAAACCATATTCAATTATGATCAGTCATAGTAAAACAGTGTAGGTTTTACAGAGCTTTCAATTAACTTAATAGGAAATTAAGGGTGATTACTGTACTATATCCTGTTATTTTTGGGATTACTGTCTGTGCCCTCAAATCTAGTACAGGTAGAATGACTGGAACAGAATATAATACATCTAAGCAGAGTGCTTTGAGTAATGTGGGATTTAAATCCTGGTACACTATAAACAACATAGTGTATCAAAGCCATCTATGTTAGAGATTCTAGCCATTCTTCTCTACCCCATTTCTGCTATGCTATTTTTCTGCCTTTGTTTGTCTAGTTTCCTCCTTTATTCTACTGCCTGCCACACTCACTGAGGGCTTTCTGCCACTATTCCTACAATCCTGGTATTTTTTTCTCTCTCTCTAGAATGTCCTTCAGTATTCTCAGTAGGGTTGGATTGGTGGTCACAAACTCCCCCAATTCCTCTTTGTCATGGAAGCATCTTGTTTCTCCATTAATTTCTAGTGACAGCTTTGCAGGGTACATCAATCTGGGCTGGAGGTTATTTTCTTTCAGGGCTTGGAAGACTTCGTTCCAAGCTCTTCTTGATCTGATGATCTGTGTCGAGAAGTCAGCCATGATCCTGATGGGCTTACCTTTATAGGGATCTGTTTCTTTTCTCTGATGGCTTTTAATATTCTGTTT
This sequence comes from Hydrochoerus hydrochaeris, assembly GCA_004027455.1. Lineage (NCBI taxonomy): Eukaryota > Metazoa > Chordata > Mammalia > Rodentia > Hydrochaeridae > Hydrochoerus > Hydrochoerus hydrochaeris. Next base: position 301,227 of record PVLA01000642.1, read on the forward strand.
TTATATTGAATTTCTGGTATCTTGATTATTATATTTCTGGGTGTAGCTCTGTTTTGGTTGTAGGTGGCTGGAGTTCTGTATGCATCACATAACCAAATGTCATTTTCTTTTCCCATGCTTGGGAAGTTTTCCTTAATTATTTCTGTGAATAGCCTTTGTAATTCACCTGTATGTATTCCTGCTTCTTCATTCACATTTCTTATTCTTAAATTGTAGATTCTCTTGTCATCTTCTAGCTTCGTGTTGTTACTGCCTGTTTCCTTGTTCTTTTTAAGAGATCTTTCCTTTCATGATCACACATTGCAATTGTCTTCAAGTTTTGATAGTCTATCCTTAGTTTCTTTTAAGGCATTTTGCCAGCTTTCAATGGAGTTTTTAATTTCCTTGTAGTCTCTTTGAATCTGCTTCATGCATTCTGTATTTTCTTTATATTCTTTATCAAATGTTTCTCTCCTTTTTTGGTGTTCCTCCCTTTTTCCATCTGTATCATCCTGAAAGATGCTTCCTGAGAGCATTTTTTTATTACTCTACTCATATCTTGCTTTACCTGATTTAATATTTCAGTTTTGAGCTCATCTACAATGTCCTGAAGATATCTCTTAATGTCCATTGAAGCCATGTCTGATGTTGCATGTTTGCCACCCTCAGACTCCCTTGTTTTTCCCTCTCCTGGATCAGGGCTCTCAGGGTTCTGGGCTGGGGGCCTCCTCCTGCCTCTCTCTCCTGTCATGGTCCTGGCTTCCTCCACACAGGTTACAGTGCAGGTCCCAGCCCCCTTCCCTGTTGGTCACATTCCCTCCGAAGCACGTTGGTGAGGGACCTCTACCCTCTGCTGGCTGCTCTTGTCACCGAGGTGTAAGCAGAAGCTGCATATGCCTGCCCCTCCCCACACAGCCAGCCAGACTTCAGGAGCCTTCACCTGGTTAGTGCTTGCTAGGCTCAGGGAATTGATTTGGGACAGTTCATTGGGTCCTGGCCAGGGGTGTGGCCCAGTCCAAGCAAATCCCATGAATCTGCTCTGAGGAGGGAGGAACCAACTGAAGTCACAGTTGCTCCACTTCAGGCTCCTCTTGCACGATTCCAACATGTCACCCATTTGGTCACACCCTTCCCATTGTGGGGGAGTCTCATTCCCAGCACTGATCGTGGATTAAGGAAGGTCCCTTTGCAGGCTCTGCTCTCCATTGGGCTCACCAACCCCCCACTTCAGCACTGCTGTGCTTCCTGTGAGTGGCAGCAGGAACAAGTTTGGGCAGCTCTGTCTGCCAGCATGGATTCAGGCCTTTACAAACTTGGCAGGTTGCTGCAAACGAAAATGCTGTGTCCCATAATTTTTAGCTGTTTCAGTTGTAATGCTGATGTATTTGATGAGCTTTATTTGTTTTAATTTCTTCCTGTGTCAAGAGGATCCATCTCCCTCTGTCTGGGTCTCTCCAGGGTGTTTTATTCTGGCTTATAAGTTGTTTCTCCCAAGAGGCTTTGTATTTTGTTGCTCACTGATTGGCCATCTTGACTTCTCCCTCTTAATCAGTATTTAGAAGTAAAACTTTTATTTGTAATCTTTTCATGTTCTTGAAAATGACAGTTCTATTTAAACACTGAGGCTGCTTCAAAGCATAGAACTGTAGGTGTTTTTATTTGAACTAATAGCAGAGCCAGACTTCATTAGATATGCTGATTCTGTAGGTCTTGCCACTTTCTTCTTTGTAACATAAGCAAAAAGAAACCAGTAGAAGAACTTTTAGTATAAGACTTAAATGACTCTTACAGTTCTTATTTGGCTAAGGATATATAACCATATATCCTTATATGTGTGTGTATATATGTATAGATATGCATAACACATCCCATGTATGTATATATTACATGTTAATGTATAAATCCATAGATAAATAATATATGAAATTCAAACCATAACTAATACAGAGCTACACATGACAAAAGATTTTAAAGTATTTGTATACATAATAAAATATATATTTTATACATGTATATTTTATAGATTTCTATTTCTGGGGTTTAATGTAGTAGTATAGCAATCCCTTAAAAAATAATTCAAGGAAAATATATTTTTAGCTGATGTGATGTTGTGTGTAAATATACTGACTTGAAGAGGTGACTTTTTTCTTAAGTATTTAAGTCAGCTCTTGAGAGAGCAAGTGGTTTAGTGACCAAATTTCTTCCCAGGAAGAGGTCACGCTACCTTTTGCTCTGCCCTGAGTCCAGTTACATTAGTGTTCTCTATGAATCAGGGTTTTGGGGGTAGGTGGGTGTCAGTGGACTTAATTGTTTGGTGACAGAAGGCATTATAAAACTGAGGGAGGTCCCTTGGTGCAGTTGAGTGAAGGAAAGAGAGAATAAGAAGTCTGTGCTTTTGGCCATTTATTAACCTTGCCTTTCTGTGGAAAAGGTCCTTTACCCTGTCATTGGGCATGGAACTGGCAGCTGGAGTGTTGTCTCTGACCCCTGAAAACCAGGCAAATGAGGCTGTTGAAGGATGGATGAGGTCGGCTGTGCTCCAACTGCCTGCCTCATACCCTGAATAAAAGTCACAAAGAGACTCATGAGTATATGCGCCGCTGAGCAGGGCTGCAGTTGGAAGTTAGAAAGCTTTTAACTGCCGGTTTATTTGCCATTTCCAAAGAACTCTTTGTTAAGCAGCAAAAGCCATGGTGATGGAAATTATTACCATTTAAAGATTGCCAGTGAGACTGCTTGCAAATGTTTCGGAAAGTTTTCTTTCAGAGGTATAGTCCTTAATGACAGGCGAAGTTTGAAACCCACCAGTACTGAAGTTTTTCTTCCTTCTGATAGCTCTGTGGCTGTCGGCTGATAGGGTGGCAGCTGAATCTCCAGGGAATCACTGTGGGGCTGGAAGTTTTATAATGCATTTGCAGTGCAGGATGGATCAGCATAACTGAGGGTGATCCCTGGCACCATTACCTTGCATAAATCACAACCTCTCAAATACTCATGTATCTAATGAGGACATAATTAACTACCTTTAGGGCTGTTAAAGAATTCAATAATGTACCATAGGTGCCAAGTGCAGTATAGGCACTCATTACATGTCATTATAGTGATACAGGACAGGAAGAGGTAAGAGAAGGTAGAGAAATATGAACTGGATGATGAGGGATACAGAAGACATAATTAGCGACAAAGAACATTTATGACGAGGTGGGAGGGAGAATGTGAGTTAAAACAGGCAATTGGGAAATGATTTAGATGTGGCCCTGGGCCCAAATGGGGTGGGTGGAATAGTGAAGAATTGAAGAGCAACTGTCTTGATCAGCTAAGAGTTTTGATATAAAAAGGCATTCAATATTGCATGAACACAAGTGGCATTTTGGAAAGATTTTCCATTGTGTAAAACAAATGCAGCAGCCCTATGAGGAAAGCATTCTTATTATCCCCATTTTTTAGACAGGCAGTGGAGGTTACAAGTTTCAAAGAAATGACATGTGTATTTACTATAAGAATACAGAAATGACTAATGATAATCAAAATAAACATTATTTTATGATTTAGTTATCCAAACAAATCAGATTGTTTTCATTTTCCCATATTCCCTCTTGGTTCTGTTTTTTTCTTTTGAGGAGTAGAGAAATTGTTATAAATATTTAAGTTAATTTCTGTCAGTGTTTGAAACAGTGCACAACATATAATAATTACTACATTAGTCATTATTTTATCTTAATACAGACCAATAATTCATAGAGTAAAAAAGACACTGTCTGTTAACAGACAGTTTAAGGCCATCACAGCAGTAAATTTTGTGAACTTATTTTCACTCACAACTTGTAAAGTTTCATGTGTAAACTATGCACAAAGAAAACTCTCAGACTTTTCCAGAATCAAATGAGGTATGAGGGGTACACAAGTTATCTGCCCCTTGAAGGTAAATTCTTTAGGAAGAAATTTGCTCTTACTAACCAAAAATTGGGAGAGAGAAAGGACAAATGAGTTTCTTACAAAAATGTGTGTTCTACTTAACAGATAATATTTGAGATTGGTTGTTGACTTAAATTGTAAGTCTAATTATTATATTTTTCCTAAAAAAAGAGATTATTCTTTAATTGTTATACTCTTGACAGTTTTATTTGAGTGGGTAAATACTTGAGATTTTAGTGTTTTTTATGAGTAAATCAGGCACTTTATGTCAGAAGTTCTCATGTTTAAGCTTTCCTGCTAAGTTAGCAGAAGAGCATGTTGAATCAGTTACTCAGTTTGTAACAATTTATTTCTGGACTAGTAAAACTGTGAACTCTTCTGTAAGTGCTAACCTAGTATTATTTTTTTAAAGTCCTTCTGTATATGCTTCTAAAGTCTTAGTGGTTGATATCACTTGAATAGACTGCTGAGGTCTAAGTTGTTGAGTAAGCAAGACTAACCTTTGACATGAAAGAAAGTTTGGAGGGAAGAGAAATTTCATTTGTTTTTCATTTTCAAGGCCATGTCTTATGAATTTATCAAGAGTATGAGTTACATTTTTCACACCTTTGTGTCTTTTGGGACATAAACATTCAGGGAAATCCACAGATAACAAAGACTGCTCTGTGCTGGGGAAAAATAATAAAAAAAAAATTAAGAATTTGAAATTGAAAATAAAACTCCTTTGTGAATTCCTTATATAAGTCAATAAGCTTTGTGGGCTTTGGGGTCTTCTCAAATCTCCTTGAAGGCATCTGTGGAACAATTATAGTGGCTGGACTTGCCATTACACCCTTTCTGGAGAGCTCAGGAGGAAAGAAGGCTCATTTACAGTGCACTCTGGTAAATGGGTTACAGCTCTACTGAGAGGATTGTGTCTTTTCCAGCTCCAGGCAGTAGTAAAGAACAGCATTTGGTAAATGGATCTGGGTTTTATAACTTACTTGAAAGTTCATGAAGCTATGGGACAGTGATAAAAATTATTAGTGTGTAAGTGTTCAAGGGCTTTATGTTGCTTTGGATTGCATTCCTCCCTCCTCTCCTCCCTCTCTGCTTCTCTTGTTTCCTTTCTTCTTTTCTTTCCCTTCTTTTCACTCCCTCCTTTTTTTCTTTTCTTGCTATTCTTTCTTCTACTCTCCTCTACCCTCTTCCTCCCCTTCCTCTCCTTTGTCTTTCCATCTTCCTTTTCCCTTTCCTATCTTGCTTCCTTCCTTCCCTTTCTCTCTCCTTCCCTTTCTTTCTTCTTTTAAATCATACTTTGACACTTCTCCTCGTTCCTCCCTTCCTTCCCCTTCCTTCCTTCTTCCTCTCTTCATCTTCCCTCTTTCCTTTCTTCTTTTCATTATAAAAGAAGAATTCCATAAAATTCCATAACAGGTAATTTTACTCTTGAAGCACAGAATTTTCAAGATTTTTCTGGGAAAGATACTCAAAACATGAAGACAGTTAAATATAGGAAATTTTTAATTTTTTACTATTGCTCTTAATTCACTGAGGACATACTGAAGCATTACTTTAAAAAAAATCAGTCATTATCATTAGGATCCATTTCACTGATACCTTGTTGAGGAAATGCTTTTACCTAGAGTTGTCATAAGAAATATGAGTTATTTGTTGCATCTCTTTCTTTCACTCTTCCTCCTCCTCTCTTAGCCTCCCTGTCTTTCTCCCATCTGTATTATTCTTAATCACCTAATAGCTACCACTCATCCAGAACGTAAACATAGAGGAAACTTATGTGACAGTGATTTGGACTATTGTGATTGGGAATAGTTGCTTATGCCTCATTGTATTCCATGTTGGTGTTGATGTTGGAAATATGTTGGCAGCAGTTACTGCCACCATGCTCAGATTCACAAGGAAAATTTGTATCTTTGGTTTTCTTCCATATTACTGACAGTCTCACTGAGTAGCTAAGAAAAATAGAGTTCATAATCTTTCTTTTTTGCTTCAGTCAATGGCTTAGCCAGGGTCTTTCAGATTAAATTTATGGTCCCTCAGATTTCTATCTTTTTTTACACATACCCCCAGATTCATGCAGCCTAGGGATAGAACCCACAGTCTCCACTTTGAGCTATATCCCCAGGTCTTTTTATTTTTATTTCCACACAGACTGTCAGCAAATTGCTAAGTTACTTGGAATTCTCTTGCTTCAGTCTCCTAGAGTGTTGCTGGGATTACAGGCATGCATCACTGCACCCAGATACCATGATTTCTTTAAGACTGGAGTGACAGGGTGCATTTATGGTGATGGTGCCTGGAACCCATGCCTTAGTCTGGAGTGGGGAGTGTGCTTTGTACTTCAAATATCCTGCTCCTGGACATTTTATTGATGCTTCTTACAGAGTCTCTGCTTGGTAAACATGGAGATTTTTTTTCTTCTCTTAGTTTCTGAATTAGTCAGGATTCTCCACAAAAATTGAATGAATAAAATATATCTCTATTCACATTAGTAGAATTTGGATATTAATTCTAGGGGTCTTTTAGTGGAAATTTTGAGATTTCTTTGCACAATATCATGTATCTGCAAATAATAATTGGATTTTTTTTCTTTCTACATTTTTTCTTTCTCTTGCCTGTTTTTCTGGCTAATATTTGGAGGACTATATTCAAGAGGAGTGATAATACCAGACATCCTTGTCTTATTCCAAATTTTAGAGGGAAAGCTCTCAGTTTATCCTCAATAAGATGTTGGCCATTGGTGTGTCCTAAGTGGCTTTTATCAGATTGAGATAAGGTTCTGCTATATTTCTTCAGAGTATTTATCATAAATGGATGTAGGGTTTTGTCAGAGACTTTTTCTGTGTCAGTTGAGATGATCATATGATTTTTTTTCCTTTCTCTATGTGACGTATTACTTTTATTGATTTGCACATGTTGACTCATCCCTGCATCCTTGGGATGAACCCTACTTCACAATGATATATGAACTCTTAGATGATTTGTTACATCATGTTTCCATTGTCTTGTTGAAGATTTTTACATTAATTTCATTAAAGAGATTTGTAGTAGTTTATAGTTGGATCCTTTTCACATTTTAGAATCAGGGCAATGCTAGCTTTGGGAGTACTCTTCTCTTTCAATTTCATTAAAGAATTTGAGGAGTATTGCCATTAGATCATCCCTAAAGTTCTTGTTGAATTAGGGAGTGAATCCATGAGGACCTGGGCTTTTCTTAGTAAACTATTATTATTATCATGATTATTACATCTTTAATCTCATTTACTAATACTGGATTACTCTTATTGTTTCAGTGCATGTGATTCACAAATGCACAAGAATCTATCCATTTCTTCTAAATTTTCCATTTTCTTTGTATAGAGGTTGTCAAATATTTACTAGTAATTTTCTGGATTTCAGCAAGGTCCATTATGATTTCACCTTTTCATTTTCTTTTTTATTTCATTTGTTTGGAGTTACTTCTCTTTTTTTATTAGATTGGCTAAAGGCTTGTCAATTATGTTGATTCCTTCAAACAACCAGCTCTTTGACTCATCAATTCTTTGTACATTTTAATCTCCATTTCATTAACTTCTGCTCTCATTTTCTAATTTCCTTCCTTGTACTAGCTTTGGATTTGGATTGTGCTTGTTTTTCTCAGTTCTTGAAACACATCAGTAGGTTACATATTTCAGGTGACTTCATTTTTCTGATGTGGGCATTCACAGTTATAAACTTCCCCCTTAAAGCTATTTTTGTTGTGTTCCATAAGTTTCTGGTATGTTGAACTGGCATTTTTGGCTAATTCATGGAACTGTCTAATCTCCTCTGTGACCCATTGATTATTCAAGAAGGTGGTATAATAATTTTTATATTTTTGCATAATTTCTGTGGTTCTTTTCTCCATTGATCATAGTTTTATTACTCTGTGATCTAATAATGTACATGTAAAATTTGATTCCTTTGAATTGATTAAGTATGCTTTATTTACTAGCACATAGCCTATTTTGGAGAAAGTTCATGAGCTGCTGAAAAGAATATGTATTTTGTTGTTGTAAGTGGAACACTATTAAGATGGAATTTCTATTAAGTGGAATATCTATTAAGTCCATTTGTTTGAAGGTTTGGTTCAATTCTGATATTTCTTTGTTGATTTTTTGCCTAGTTGATCTGCCTGTTTGTGATTCTGGGTACTGAGATCCCCCAGTATAATTCTGTTGGTGTTTATATGATTTTTTAATGTCTACATGTGTTTGTTTTATAAAATTGGGCACACTAGTATTTGCTGCATATATGTTTATAATTGATTTCTTCCTGTTGAATTTTTCCAATATATATTGATTTTCTTCACCTATTCTGATTGGCTTTGGTTTGAAATCCACATTGTCTAAAATTAAGACAGCTACTTTTCTTAGGTACTTTCTCTTGCTAGGACTAAATACCTGACACTAATAGTTAAAGGATGAGAGGCTTGCTTTTGCTAACAGTTTGTAGAGGTTACAGTCTGCAGGCAGCTGGTTCCAAGGTGGGAAAGCATGGTAGAGGAGACAGAGTTCATAGCAAGGGAGGCAGGAAGCAAGGAACTCAAGATAGTAGGATAGATATACATGTGCCACACCTGCAGTGAGCCACCAAACTTCACCTCCCAACGTCACATCCAGCTACAAACCATCAGGGCACCAACCCAATATCACACACTCATGATTCAGTCACTTCTCAAAAGCTCCATCTATGAGAACATAAGGCTTTTGGGGTACATTTTAGGTATAAAACATAAAATTCTGCCTTTGGCCTCCAAAAGATTCATGTACATCTCTTTATCCAAATGTATTTAGTCCATCTCTAAGAGTTGCCAAAGTCCTAATCTTTTCAGCATTGCTTAGAAGTTCAAGTACAAAGCCTCCTCTGAGATTGGAGGCAAGCCCCAGGCCAAGAGACCCTGTACAAATGAAAAGAAAATTCAATACTTCTAACATACAATTGCACAAGATAAATGTTCCCATTTAAAAAGGTAGAAATAGAGAAACAGAAGGAATGGGACCAAAACAAAACAAAAATCCAACAGGACAAACATTAAATCCCATAATACCATGCCCCATACCTGAGGCAATTTGCAGTAAGAAGTGAATTCCAAAGGTTTGAGTGACATTGACAGTGGTTACACCCTTGTTGGCCTCTCTCTTGAGCCACCTTTGTTCATCCCTTGTGGCTTTATTCAGATGAGACCATTCTTGGCTTCTCCAACATTCTGAGGCCTGCCCTGCACTTTTGACTTCACACTGAGCTTTACACCTTTCCCCCTCAGGGCTACACTGTCTTGCATCCCAGGCCTTCTACTGAAATCTGAATGGATGCCTTCCTGACCCCACAGCTATTGCATTCTGTATGAACCTAACACCAGTACCATGTATATGATATAAAGATCTGCTGCCACCTGGACCAGTAGCCAGGATTCTTTCTTTCTTAGCTGTAAGGGGCAAGCACCTGGATTGTTCTGTGCTATTAAACCAATTCTGAGGAACAGACTTCCTAGGTTACCATCATTCTGGAACATGGTACCCTGGGGATCTCTTTCCAAAGCAAAGTGTTTCATTTTTACAATTTAGAGTCTGCAAAGGATGGAGTACTGTTAAGTTCTTGAGATGTTCTCAGGTCATCTTTCCTATTGTCCTGTTCCAAAGTACTATGCTTTTTAATGTTCATCATTTCAGCAACTGGTGGATTTACCAGTTCTCAACTTGTAACACCCAGGTGAACTTAATCAGTGTGGTTCTGGGTATGTGATTGGCCCAGAATTCATTTCTCTGGGAATGGACTAAAGTGTTGTTAATGTCAGAAAGTTAATCTGGGTATTGACAGAAAGAGAAAAGCTATTAATAGTAACAAATATGTAACCCTGGCACTATCAAGTAAATCAGCAACAGCAACATTATCCAAGACAAATATAATGTTCCACTTGTAATTTTAGAAAAGAAATCTACAATTATAGAATAAACTCTAAGACAAACCAAATATTGACATATGGTAAATATCTACTTAATATGATAACTATATCCCCACTAATGATAGAAGAGAATGCAACAGTAGCAACAGAGTTAGCTAACAATATTAATAAATCCTAATGGTTATACTACTAAAGATACAGAGAATTGGGAATAGGAGAATGCAAAAAGAAAACCTTGAAAAATTAAGCAATAGGAAGTGAAAAGGTAGAAAGAGAAGTGATACAAAGGATCCTATATGGAGCACCAGGATATTTATAGAATTAGATAAAGGTAATAGAGAAAAACAAATAGAAGATAAAAGGGGGAAAAAGAAATAATATGAAAAATAGAGAAAAAGAAAAAATGATTAAGAAAAAGAATGAAAATATAAAGGAAAAGAAAATGAGTATAAAAGCACAAGAAAGAAATTTTTCTCTGTATTTTTTAATAAGTGGTTTCCTTCTAACATCTGCAGTTTTGGAGTCTGCCAAGTCACTGTTTGTCTCTCCCCACCCTTATGGCCTGTAGGTGTGTGAGATGCCCCCCTATTCCAGAGACCTTTCTGTATACTACAAGCTGTGACAATGTACATTCTGAGATGTTCCCTTGCTCACACTGAAAAGACAGGGATGGCAATTAGACCTCATATCGGCTCTGGATGTAGGAGGCAGGGTAAGGGTTCCAGTACCAATGCCAGCAGGCGCTTTCAGACCCTGCTGTTTCTGAATGCAACTCAAGCCTATTTTGGCTTTTCAGCATGGGTTCAGGGGCTCATATCCTTCCCTGTCTCCTCAGGGCATCCTTTCCTAGACTGCACCTTTCTGCAGCTATCTCCTGTGGCTGTATCACCCCAAGTCACTGTGGGATGACAACAATGGGAGTCCTGAAGTTAAATTATTCTTTATTTGTTTTGAATGCTAGATATAAATAATCAACTACTTCCCAAAATGACAACCAATCAGTCCCTCTCTGGTGATACGGCAGGCACCTGCACTTGAATCCCTCTTTAGCTAGTTCCTGTTTTAGGAAGGAGTCGCCTTGGAACAAAACTCCTTGCTGTTTTTGCAGCTCATAAATCCCACAACTTCTGCTGCCATTTCCTCCAGGATCTTGGCAGCCTCAGGCACTTAACCTTGTTTTTAAAGGACTCAGTTCCCATGAGATGAGGTACCTAGGGAGGCATAACAAATTGCTTTCTTCTTTTCTCTGTGTTGTACACTATCTTCCCGACTTCTCTGTTGCTTCCAGTGTTTACTATCAGGTTCTTCTTCATTCCAAGTGCTCTGCTCTGCTTCTCCTTTTTTCTTTGCCAAGTTGTCGTCCAGTGTCTAGATTTTAGATCTTTGAGAGATCATCACTCTGCCATTGCTTTTCTTCCCTGCAGTTTTATTTTTTAATGGAAGAAATGTAAATATCCTAAATGTGCATTAATTAGTAAAGGAACTGTTCAAAGTTATATATCTTTTCAACTCTATCATAAATCTCCATCACAGAAACTATGTAACAACATGTAAAATATTTATATCTAATGCTACATTTAAAAAATAGAAAATAAAATTACTGCCATTAAAAATATGTGAACCAGAAAATAAAATTGCCATCATTCAAAATATGTGTGTATTTCATATTTTGTAATTAACTGCTGCACCTCCAAGAGCAGGGAAAACAAACTGAAGGCCAAGACTCTTAAGTTTAATCACTCACCACACACACACACACACACACACACACACACACACACATTTCTTCCACTCCATCAGCAATCTCAGAACCTCTTTGGGTATCAGTATGGAAGTAGCATGTCTCTGCCACATAAAAAACATCTCCCAAAACATTGGCCTCTTCCTTGACCTTGAGGAAATCCCAAAAATGGCCCATTTCCTACCAAGATTGGAATCCTACTGCTGACCTCAACTCAAGCCTGACATTCACTTTCTCCTCCGTTGGAGACATAATCTCAAACTTAATCCTCTTCATTTAACCTAAAAGTTTAAAATAAGAAAAAATTTAATGTCTTCTGTGACAGTACAAAAGGAATAATGTTAAGAAGGTGATAGGAAGTTGGAAAAAAGGATAAGTTTAGTGCAGAAAAATATAATTCATTTGTTCAGAAAAAATGCATTTAGTGGACAGTATGTTCTAAAAACAGAGAATACAGCAATAAATGAAAGAAATGTTTTCATCTTGGACAGTTATTAAAGAGTTCTATTTTGAACACAGTGAATTTGAGTTACTTCTAGGATAACCTGATGGATTTGCCTATAGACAAAAATATGATTTCAAAAAAGTCTGTGCAAGCAAGACTCTCCACACATTTAGTTTAAGACACTAAGCACGTAGAAAGTAAAGAGCAAAGATTTGGGAGAGGTTACATATTTGACTATTTAGCTGAGAATACAACACATTCTTCATAGAATGCACAATAAGCAAGATATCAACTCTACACATTTTGGAGACCTCAGAGGTAGAAGTTTCTAATGATGGATGATGGGGTCTAGAGTATAGTTACACTAGATAGGGGCTAAGATGGAGCGACGTAGGAGTTAGAAGCCTCAATGAGAGGCAGGCCCAAACAAGTTGCAGAACTGGAAAAAACTCATTTTCATTAGCGAAGATTTGCTTAGCATATGAACCATTTAAACTCATACAAGAGTCTGAGATAAATTTTAGTAATAGTTCCACAATTATTCTGAAGGCTAAGGAGAGTTTAAAGAAAGATAACACCCATTAAGAAAGTAGGAAACGTACCCAGAACACAAACAATAGAGTAGAGTAGAGATGAGCTCAAAGAGAAGAAAAATTAGAATCTGTAAAATCTAAGTATATGACTCTCAAAAAATAAATTTGATGCAAATAAGTCAGGAAAGAAATTTTAATGCACCTTCAAAGAACAATGGAGTATATGGAAAGAAAAAAAAAGAATGAAGAAGACACAAAAAAACAATATCTAATCCAATGTAACTCTAATAATGATGTCAAGAATTTTTATTAAAATGATAAATACTATCAAGATATAAATACTTTGTAAGCACTAGTGACCTAATCCTCCCTTCTCATATTCATGTTACAACAATAAAAAACTAAAGATTTGGAAACTATGAAATAATCAAACCTAAAATGCCCTTTGGAAATATAGCATTGGGTAAAACTGCTTCATCCACAAAAAAACACAGCAGTGAGTAAGTTACTCAAAAGAATAAAGAATGCCAAATTCTCCACACTGATAGAAAAAATGTTTAATATTACCATGATATTTAAAGTAGCATAATTGGTCGAGGCACTTTTCAGTGAACCTGACATCTTTAATAGCATTTTAACATTTCTTCTCTGACATCAGTTTTTTAAATTATGAAACTCTAAAGTCTGTCAGAACATTTTGTAATTGTGTAATTTATTACCTTAGGAGAATGGAAGCATAGTTTAGTGTTTCATTTTAAAACTTATTTTACAAGCTACAGTTGATCTGAATCTGGTGAAGTTTTCCATATTTTTATGAGAATAAAATGCTATTAAGATCTAGAAACAAAACATATTTTTCTTAAAAGTGACTAATGCTTAGTGAAAAGTTCAAAGGCTGGGAAAAAGCACTAAAAAGTCTTTAGAGCAACAGCTCAACTCACTTGGTTCCTGGAAAAATCATTTTCAGAGTTAACCTTCAGTGCTACCCAGCAACTGGGAAAGCAGCTTATTTTATTACTAAGTTATTAAATGTCATGCACTCCCCTTGAAACAGTCAAAATATGTTCCTCTTAAAGATTACAAATGACTGTAAAAGTGGACAAGATATACACTCTTTTAGTGCAGAATGTCTATAATATTAAAAGCTACATCTCAACCAAATGGAATGTATGATACTTGCATGATAGACCAAATAAATAAGTAAATTAAAATATTCTGTTATAATTAAAATATATTTGAATATAAAATTTATATGAATATTATTCGAGTTCAGTTTCATGAATTTAATCATATTTTTGGATCTAGTGGGGAAAATATCTATCCCTTAAAAATTCATAGTGAAGTTATTTAGGGGCAAAACATCACAAATGAATACAACTTATTTTCAAATTTTTTTACCAATTGTGAATGTGTATGTTAGTGTATATGCACACACAAAGATAAAACAAATGTCATAAAACAGGGCTGGGGGTTTAGCTCAGTGGCATAAGTGCCTGCCTGACAAGCACGTGGTCATGAGTTAGATCCCGGTACCAAAAAAAAAAAGTATAAACAAAATGTCATAAAACAATAAAAATTGATAAATCTAGATATATTCTCTATATGTATTCACTGAATTTTTATTTCAACTTTTCAGTGAGTTTTCAAGTTTTTTATATAAAAACCTCATAGGATAGACAAGATATCTCAATTAGATATTGCTAGAAAATAGAAGTTCTCCTGGAGTTTAAGCAAAACCAGGTAGGGGAAAAAAATTACAAAAATAAACTTATTTAACATCTGAACATACAAGATACAGTGTATTAGGTGTTCTAACAAAAAATTAGCATAGTTTCAGACATGTAAGAATTTGAAGCCAAAACTACCAATACAATTTAAAAACATGTAAATTGGGGAAATAATATCTGTATAATATAACAAAGTGTATGCCCTTATTATCACTTTTGTGATAACATAAAGAAATCTCATTCAATATTTTATGTTTCTACATACCATGTACTTCCACTTCATTTGGATTCACAAAGATTACACAGTTCAGCCAGTGTTGCTCTCTCATGATATGGGAGTGGCCATTAAAGAGAGTTGTACTTTTGTATGAAAAAACTTGTTTCTGTGTATAAGCCTAGCCTAGAAATTATAACAATGCTAAATTTCACACTTGCCTTCTCCCAGCTTATTTTTCTTCATGAATCAGTTCAAGCTTCCTTTCTTAGAAGCATCTATGATTGTCTGAAACGTAGATAACTCTCCATTTTCTGTATAGCATTATTATGGAATTTTTTTCCTACACTAACCCAGCACTTGATAGGTACTTGAGACAGGAAAATTGAGTAGGAAAACTCTGAAATATCAATGACTTAGAGACACTCCTGTAAGGAAATAATGACATGTATTCTCCAGTCTCACACCATTCACTAAATTGTTTGCATCACAAAGCTCAAATTCCTCTTTTGGTTCTTCTTCTTTACAGATCTAAGTGATCAGAAAGTTGGTTCCACTGCCAAGCATATCCTGAGCACATCCACTTTTCTGTGTCTACATTAACCTGATGCAAACACTGGGTCCTCTTTCCTGGACTGCTACTAACAAGCATGTTACTCTTTCATATATGGCCATTTCCTCTTGACTCTCTACAATCTATTTTCTACACAGGAGCCAGAATGATCTTTTATAGCATGAAATAGATCATCACAGTCCCTGCTTGAAAGCTCCCAGTACCTTCTATTTGGAATAAGATCCAAATTCTTTGTTGAGGCTGAGTTATGTACCAGGCTCTACACAGCTGGCTTTATCTGTATCTCTGCCTAATCTCCTACTAATATCCCCCATGAGCAACCCGATGACAATAAACTAATAATTTGGATGAAAGAACAAATTCCTCAAAAGACAAAATCTAC
Organism: Hydrochoerus hydrochaeris; assembly: GCA_004027455.1. Lineage (NCBI taxonomy): Eukaryota > Metazoa > Chordata > Mammalia > Rodentia > Hydrochaeridae > Hydrochoerus > Hydrochoerus hydrochaeris. The sequence goes on from PVLA01000642.1 coordinate 316,660, forward strand.
TAAAATTGAGTCAAGAAGAAAGGGAACAAGCACAAACACATAACAAGAGATTGACTCAATAGTTTTATAAAATTTCACACAAAGAAAAAGCTAGGCCTATTGGCATCACTGATGTACCAAATATTGCAGCAAAATTAATGTAAATTAATTGTGTCATCTATCTTTTTTCTTCTTTGCTTTTTAGAAATTAAATAAATAATAAAAATAATACACATTGTTCATTGCTTCAAAAAAAATAGAAAAAGAGAGAATAGTGCCCTATCTCATTCTATGAGTACAATATGACATCTAAATTGGCTTAACAGGGAAATAACTGTTATTTCTCATGCCCTAGTTTCTTTCTTTTTTAAATTTTATTTAAAGAGAAGAAAAAGCAAAGCAGAAAAAAGGGTAGAAATAATACAAGAATTTCAAACAAAAAAATAAACACTAAGAAATCACTAGTTGAGAAATTACATATTGTCATCTTAGAAATAGTTGTTCTAGTTACAAAATTAAAGCATAAAAAGTGGACATTCAAACAATGAGAGTGCAAACAGTTCTGTTCAACAATCCAGCAAAAGTTTAGTAATATCTTACATATCTATCTTACATACTTAAACATACATACAATAGGTTTCTTCTATTTCCAAATTAATTTTAAGAATGTTTTCTCTAGATCTGTAATGTTTTCTCTAGATCTTTAATGGTATTTTGATTGGAATTGCATTAAATCTCTATAACAGTTTTGGGAGTATGGCCATTTTCACAATGTTCATTCTTCCTAGCCAAGAGCAAGGAATGTCCTTCGATTTTCTAATATCCTCTTCGATCTCCTTTTTCAGCATAGTATAATTTTCAGCACATAGGTCCTTTAGAGCACTTTCTTTCCCTCTGTTTTTTACAATAGCAATTACACATTTTGGGTTTTATTATTCCTACAGTTCTTATTACTTTTTACACTAGAGACACAATGTAATATTTGTAAATATGATTCTTATTTATTTCAGTTATGAGGATAGTTTCAAGTTGTCTCCATTTGACTATGAAGGCCTCAAGACCATCCTTTTTATAGCTGAGTAATATTCCATTATGTAAAAATACCACATCTTTTTCATCCACTCTGCAGCTGATGGGCATTTTGGTTGTTTCCATGATTTAGCTATTATGAATTGTGCTGCTATGAACATGGGTGCACATGTATCACTGTGACATGATCTTTTCAGATTTTCTGGGAAAATACACAGGAGGGGAATAGCTATATTGAATGGAACTTCCAATCCTAGTCTTTTGAGAAATCTCCATAGTGATTTCCATAATGGCTGCACTACAATCCCACCAAAAGTGGAGCAGTGTTCCTTTTTCCCAGCAGCCTCACCAACTTTTGTTATCAGTTGATTTCTTGATGACAGCTATTCCTTCCAGGGTGAGATGAAATCTCAATGCTGTTTTAATTTGCATTTCTCAAATGACCAGTGATAGTGAACATTTCCTTATGTATTTATTTGTCATGTGTATATCTTCATCTGAGAACTGTATGCTCATCTCAGATGCCCATTTTTGAAGACAGTCTTTGAATTTGGGGGGCCTGATAGTTTGCAATTCATTATATGTTCTGGATATAAGTCCTTTGTCTGAGGGGTGCTGGCTAAAATTCTTTCCCATTATGTGGGTTTTCTTTTCACTCTGCTGGTGATTTCTTTTGAAGTGCAGAATTTTTTCAATAATATGAAATCCCAGGTGTTGATTCTTTGAAGTGTTTCCTGTGCAGTTTGCATTTTGCTCATGAATTCTCTGCCTACCCCTATGTCTCCAAGATTTCTACTTACATTGTCTTCCAGTAGATTTAGTGTTTCTGTTTTAATATTTAGATCTTTGATCCATTTAGATTTTAGTTTACTGCAGAGTGATAGGTGTGGGTCTAGTTTCAGTCTTCTGCATGTGGAGAGCCAATTTTTCCTACACCATTTATTAAAGAGGATACCCTTCTTCCAGTGAGCATATACAGCCCCTTTGTCAAATATCAGGTGACTGATTGTAGTTATTTTTGCATCTTCTAATCAGTTCCATTGATCCTCAGTTCTATTTCTTTGCCAGTACCATGTTGATTTTATCACTGTGTTTTTGTAGTATAGTTTCAAGTCAGGAATTAAGATGCCTCCTACCTTGCCTTTGTTGCCCAGAATTGCTTTTGCTTTTCTAGGTTTCTTCTATTTCCAAATTAATTTTAAGAATGTTTTCTCTAGATCTGTAATGTTTTCTCTAGATCTTTAATGGTATTTTGATTGGAATTGCATTAAATCTCTATAACAGTTTTGGGAGTATGGCCATTTTCACAATGTTCATTCTTCCTAGCCAAGAGCAAGGAATGTCCTTCCATTTTCTAATATCCTCTTCGATCTCCTTTTTCAGCATAGTATAATTTTCAGCATATAGGTCTTTTACATTTTTAGTTAGGCTGATTGCTAAGTATATCATTTTTTAGGTGATAGGTGATATTTCCGTAATTTCTCTCTCAGTGAGTTTTTTGTTTCTGTACAGGAATGCTATTGATTTTTTGAGAGCTGACTTTGTATCCAGCTATGCTGCTGAATTTATTACCTCTAGTAGTCTTTCGATGGAGTTTTTTGGATCTTCTATCATGTCACCTGCAAATAGTGACAATTTAACTTCTTCCTTTTCTACATCTATTCCTTTTATTTCTCTCTCTTTTCTGATTGCCCTGGCTAGTATTTCCAGAACTATATTGAATAGGAGTGATGATAGTGGACATCCTTGTCTTATTCATGATTTTAGAGTGAAAGCTTTCAGTTTTTGTCCATTTAGTATAATGTTGGCTGCTGGTTTGTAATAGATGGCTTTTATGAGATTGACATAGATATCGTGTATTCCGAGTTTCTGAAGGGTTTTTATCGTGGATATGTGTTGGACTTTATGGAAAGTTTTTTCTGTATCTATTGAGATGACCATGTGGTTTTTGTTTTTGGCTCTGTTGATGTATGTATTACATTTATTAATTTGCATATTTTAGACCATCCATGCATTCCTGGAATGAATCCCACTTGGTCATGATGTATAATCTTCTTGATGATGTGCTGTATTCTATTTGCCAATATTTTGTTGAGAATCTTTGCATCAATGTTCATTAGTGAGACTGGCCTATAGTTCTCCTTTTTGGTTGGGTCTTTATCTGGTTTTGGTGTCAGAGTAATACTTGCTCCCAGGAATGATTTAGGGAGGATTGCTTCCTTTTCAATTTCTTTGTTTTTAGTTTTATTTTACAGAGAATAAAACAAAAGAGGACAGAACAACGTAGATCAGAACAGAGCAATACAAGCAACACAGCCCTTCACAACAAGATGATTAGATATCAACAGTAGCTACCATAATATCTCTTTCTTTGAAATAGTTGAGCATAGCTTCACAAACAATAATATCAAACATAACAAAATAGATTAAAAGCATTCAAGAGAATGAAACTATTACAAGGCATTCTGAACCAAATAACAGAAAATGAATAATGGCTACTATAATATATCATTTTCCATAAAAAATTGTTTATATTATTATACATATTAAAGTCCAGTAAGATACAACATGATAGAACCAATGGTAATATAAAAACAAAAGCATGGTAGAACTTCAAAGCCAGATGACATTAAATCAGCAATGGATGCCATAATGTCTTGTTTTCTTCAAAGCAGCTGTTCATATCATAGCTGTTTATATCATCACACATAATAAGGTCAAATAAAACAGAATAAGACCTTTCCAACCAATGAATGAAAACATTACAAGTCTTCAAAGCAATATAATGGGGATCCATGATTACCACAGAATATCACCTTTTTCTACACTAGGGAGACTATGTGGTAGGTATACATGTGAGTTTGATTTATTTTGCTTATGAGTACGGTCTCAAGTTACATCCATTTATTTATAAATATCTCAATGTGATCATTCTTTATAGCTGAGTAGTACTCCATTGTATAAAAGTACCACAATTTTTTTATCCATTCCTCAGTTGATGGGTATTTAGGTTGTTTCCAAGATCTGTCTATTTATAAATTGTGCCACTATGAACGTGGGTGCACATATATCACTGGTATGATGTTTTCAGTTCTTCTGGAAATATGCCAAGTAGTGGAATAGCAGGGTCAAATGGAACTTCCAATCTCAGCTTTTTAAGGAATCTGCAGACTGACCTCCATAGTGGTTGCACCAGTCTACACTCCCACCAACAGTGTTTCTTTTTCCCCACAGCCTCTCCAGCATTTATTGTTGGTAGTTTTGTTGATCCTGCCCATTTTTTCTGGAGTGAGATGGAATCTCAGTGTGGTTTTAATTTGCATTTCTCTAATGATCAATGATGATGAACATTTTTTCATGTATTTATTTGCCTTTTGTATTTCTTCATCTGAGAACTGTGTGTTCATCTCAAAAGCCCATTTTTAGATTGGGTCTTTGAATTTCAAGGGCCTGATTTTTTTTAATTCTTTATAAGTTCTAGACAGAAGTCCTTTGTCTGAGGGACAGTTTGCTAAGAATTTTTTTCCCAGTTTGTGGGTTTTATTTTCACTGTGCTGGATATTTCTTTGGACATGCAGAAATTCTTTAATAAGATATGATCTCAGTTATTGATTCTGGGAAATATTTCCCATGCAGTTTGGTTCTTGTTCATGAATTCTCTACCTACCCCTATGTCTTCAAGATTTTTACCTACTTTGTCTTCCAACAGATTTAGTGTTTCTGTTTTAGTATTTAGATCTTTGATTCATTTAGATTTTAGTTTAGTACATGGTGACAGGCATTGGTCTGATTTTAGTTTTCAGCATATGGATAGTCAGTTTTTCCAGCACAATTTATTAAAGAGACTATAGTTCTTCCAGTGAACATGTTTGGCCCCTTTATCAAAAATAAGGTGGTTGAATGTGTTCATAGTTGTATCTTCTAGTCTATTCCATTGATCTTCACGTCTGTTTTTATTCCAGTACCATGTTGACTTTATTATGGTAGCTTTATAGTGTAACTTCAAGTCAGGGATTGTGATGCCTCCTGCCTTGGCTTTGCTGCTTAGAATTGCCTTTGCTATTCTAGGTCTCTTCTGGTTCCAGATGAATTTTAGGAGTGATTTCTCTAGTTCTATGAGGTATGTTAGTGCTATTTTCATTGGGGTTGCATTGAATCTGTATAACAATTTTTGGAGAATGGACATTTTTACAATATTTATTCTTCCTATCCATGAACGAGGGATGTCTTTCCATTTTCTGAGGTCCTCTTCAATTTCTTTTTTCAGGGTATTATAATTTTCCCTGTACAACTATTTTATATCTTTCATTAGATTAATTCCTAAGTATTTCATTTTTTTGGATGCTAGTGTAAAAGGTGTGGCTTCTCTCTTGGTGATTTTGTTATTAGTGTATATGAATGCTATTGATTTTTGAGTATTGACTTTGTATTCAGCTACATTCCTGAATTTATTTATTATATTTAGGAGTCTTTCAATGGAGTTTGGGGGTCTTCTATGTAGAGTATCATGTCATCAGCAAATAATGATAATTTAACTTCCTCTTTTCCTATCTTTACTCCTTTTATCTCTCTCTCTTGTCTAATTGCTCTGGCTAGTATTTCCATTACTATGTTGAATAGGAGAGATGATGAGGGATATCCTTGTCTTGTGCCTGATTTTAAGATAAAGGCTTTCAGTTTTTGGCCGTTTAATATGACACTGGCTGTTGGTTTGTCATAGATGGCCTTTATCATATTGAGGTAGAGACCATATATTCCAATTCTCTGTAAGGTTCTTATCATGAATGGGTGTTGGATCTTATCAAAAGCTTTTCTGCATCTATAAAATGATCATGTGATTCTTACTTTTGGCTCTATTGATATGGTGGATTATATTTATTGATTTACATATGTTGAACCATCCCTGCATGCCTGGGATGAATACAACTTGGTCATGGTGTATAATCTTCTTGATGATTTGCTGCATCCCCTTTGCAAATATTGTATTGAGAATTTTTGCATCTATGTTCATTAGGGAGATTGGCCTGTAATTCTCTTTTTTAGTTGGGTCTTTCTCAGGTTTTTGGTACTAGAGTAATATTTGCTTCCAGGAATGATTTAGGGAGAATTGCTTCACTTTCAATTTCATTAAACAGTTTGAGGAGTGTTGGAATAAAGTCTTCTTTGTATTTCTTGTAGAATTCTGCACTGAATCCATCTGGGCCTGGGCTTTTCTTTGTTGGTAAGGACTTGATTACATTTTCAATTTCATTAATAGAAATTGGGTTATTCAGCAGTTTTACATCTTCTTGATCCAGCTTTGGTGGTAGATATGTTTCTAGGAATCTGTCCATTTCTTCTATGTTATTGAGCCTATGAGAGTAGAGGTTTGTGAAATAGATGTCAATGATCTTCTCTATTTCGAAAGAGTCGGTAGTGATTTCACATTTTCATTCTGTATTGCATGAATTTGAGTCTTTTTTTCCTTCTTTTTAATTTGGTTGGCTAGGGCTTATCAATTTTATTTATTCTTTCAAAGGACCAACTCTTTGATTCATTGATTCTTTGTATTGTTTTCTTAGACCCTATTGCATTAATTTCAGCTCCAATCCTTATAATTTCCTCCCTTCTTTTGGCTTTGGGCTTGGCTTGCTTTTCTTTTTCTACCTGTTTGAGGTATAGTATCACATTGTTTATTTGTGTTCATTCTGTTTTCCTAATGTGGGTTTTCAGTGCAATAAATTTTCATCTAAGTACTGCTTTCATTGCATCCCAGATTCTGGTAAGTTGTATTTGTATTTTCATTTGCCTGTAGATATTGTTTAATTTCTTCTTTAATTTCCTCTGTGACCCATTGATTGCTCAGGAGTATATTATTCAATTTCCATGTGTTTGTGGGATTTTTTTCAGTTTTTTTATCATTAATTTCCAGTTTCATGGTGCTATGATCTGGTAACATGCATGAGATAATTTCAATTCTTTTGCATTTACTTAAATAAGTTCTGTGGACTAGTATATGGTCTATTTTAGAGAATGTCCCATGTACTGCTGAGAAGAATGTATATTCTGATGTTGTTGGATGGAACACTCTATATACATCTATCAAGACCATTTGTTCACATTTGTGATTCAGTTCTGTTATTTCTTTGCTGATTTTCTGTCTAGTTGATCTATCCCTTTGTGTCAATGGTGTGTTAAGGTCTCCTGTTATAATTTGTTATTGCCTATTTGATTTTTCATTTCTGTTAATGCTCTGTGTAGTTGGGTTCTCTGGAATTTGGTGCATATATATTTAAGATTGTTATCTCTTTCTCTTGCAGTTTTCCCCTAGCTAGTATGTAGCAACCTTCTTTATCTCTTTGGACCTTTCTTGGTTTGAAGTTCACATTATCTGAAAACAGAATAGCTACCCCTGCTTTTTTTTTTTTTTTTGAGTTCCTGTTACATAAAGTATTGTTTTCCATCCTTGTACTTTCAGTTTATGAATTTCCTTTTGGGTTAGATGGGTTTCTTGTAGACAGCATATGGTTGGAGGTTGTTTCTTGATCCATTCTGCCAGTCTGTTTCTTTTAGTTGGTGAATTAAGGTCATTTACATTAATGGTTATAACTGTCATACATTGGTTTATTGTTGACATGTTATCTTTCTGATGTTGTATGTTTATCTTTCCCTTCTGTTCAATTGTCTGTCTTGCTTAGTGTTTTTTTTTTTCCTATGTGTATCTAGAATGTATTTGAGTATTCTTTGCAGGGTTGGTTTGGTGATCATGAAGGTCTTCAGCTGTTCTTTGTCATGGAAGTATCTTATTTCTCCATCCATTTTGAAGGACAGTTTTTCAGGGTACAGCAGTGTGGATTGGAAGTTGTTTTCCTTTAGGATCTGAAATATTTCACTCCATGGTCTTCTTGACTTCATTGTTTGTGTTGAGAAGTCTGCTGTTATTCTGATAGGTTTTCCTTTGTAGGTAAGCTGTCTTTTCTCTCTAACAGCTTTTAATAATCTGTTCTTATGTTGGATTTCTGGGATGGTGATTATTATATGTCTGAGTGTAGTTTTATTTTGGTTATGGCTGTTTGAAGCTCTATATGCTTCACTAATCTGAATGTCAGTTTCCATTCTCATGTTTGGGAAATTTTCAGCTATTACTTCTGTAAATAGCCTCTTGATATCATTTGTGTGTCCCCTTCTTTTTCATTTATCCCTATTAATCTTATGTTGTTTTTCTTTGGATCATCTTGCAACTATTGAATTGTTATTTCCTGATTCCTTATTGTTTTTAAAAGATCTTTCCTTTCCTGTTCACTAGCTGCAATCTTATCCTTGAGGTCTGAAATTCTATCTTCACTTTCATTGAGGCAGTCTTGGCAACTTACAATAGAATTTTTATTTCCTGTATATCTCTTTCAATCTGCTTTATGTATTCTGTTAAGACCACTCTTCCCTCTTAAGACCACTTTCATTGCATGGTACAGATTATGGTATGTTGTTTCTGCATTTTCATTGAATTGTAGGTATTGGCATTTCTTCTTTAATTTCATCTGTAGCACACTGGTTGTTCAGAAGGTTGTTGTTTAAATTCCATGTATTTATGCATATACTGTTCATTCAGGGATCCTTTCTCTTTGCTTTGTTCTTCTAATATTTTAGCTGTGTCTTCTTTAGATGCATTCACTATTTCTTTCACTACTTTTACCATTTCTTCTTTTACCTGGGAGATTATTTCTAATTTGATATCCTTTATAGCTTCCCTTACTTGCTTCTTTATTTCAGTTGATATCATTTCAGGTATTTCAAGTGTATGACTAATATTTTCTTCTATGTATGTAGCTCCCAGACTTTCTTGGGATAGGCTGGAGGTTTGAGATTACATTTTGGTCTTTCATTTTGTCATTTTCCTATATTTTCATGTTTCAAGCCATGTTCCAAAACTTTCCCTGAACATGTTGGGTATCAACTCCTGTGCCTCCAGCTTCTGGGACTCACAGATCTTGGCTCCCCTGGTTGAATGAAGGTTGCTGGGTGTGGTCCACTCAAGCCCGTGTAGCCTTTCAGGGCTAGTCCAATGTCCTAGGGGGCTGGGTGGGCACCCAAGCACTAAAAGCAATGTCCCAAACTCTCCCGGCCAGAGCCAGGGAGCTGGAACTCCATTCACCACTGCATGGGTCCACCTCTCGGAGCCTGCTTGTTCCCCTGTTTGAATAAAGGTCTCTGGGCATGGTCCATTCAAGCCTGCAAAACCTCTACAGGCTAATCCAGTGTCCTAAGGGGCTTGGCGGGCACCCCAGCACCAGGAATGATGGCCCAAACTCCTCCAAGCTAAAGCCAGTGAGCTGGAATTTCCCTTGCCCTTGCTGCCCTGCAACTTTACTCTCAGCCCAGGGAGCCTACCTGCCCTTGGAGCTGGCTTGTTCCCCTGGTTGAATAAGGGCCACTGGATGAGGCCCACTCAAGCCCACAAAACCTCTGCAGGCTAGTCCAGTGTCCTAGGGGGCTGAGCAGGCAACCCAGCACTGAAAGTGATGTCCCAAACTCCCCAGAACCAAGGCCAGGGAGCTGGGACTTCCCTTGCCCTTGCTGCCACAGGATCTGGAACTCCCTTGCAGCCCAGGCCTAGGTCTCCTCTGGGGCTGGATTGTTCCCCTGGCTGAATAAGGGTCACTAGGTGTGGTCCACCTTCTTTTCAATTTCATTGAAGACTTTAAGGAGTATTGGCATCAAATCTTCTCTAAATTTCTTGTAGAATTCAGCCATGAATCCTTCAAGACCTGGGCTTTTCTTTGTTGGTAAGTTTTTAATTACATTGTCAATTTCAGTAGCTGATATTGGGTTATTCAAAATTATTATATCTTCTTGATTGAGCTTTGGTAGTTCATATGTTTCAAGATATCTGTCCATTTCCTCTGTGTTTTCCACTCTATGTGAGTAGAGATTTTGAAAATAGGTATTCATGATCATTTGAATTTCCACGGGATCTGTAGTAATTTCCCTCTTTTCAGTCCTTATTGTATGAATTTGGGTTTTTTTCTTTCTTTTGCTTGATAAAGTTAGCTAGAGGTCTATTAATTTTGTTTATTCTCTCAAAAAAACAGCTTTTTGATTCATTAATTCTTTGTATTGTTAAGTTTCAATTGTGTTAATTTGTGCTCTGATCTTTACAACTTCCTCTCTTCTATGACCTTTGAGTTTAACTTGCTCTTCTTTTTCTAGAACTTGAGATGAAGCATTAGGTTGTTTATTTGTGCTCGTACTGTTTTCTTGATATGACAATTTATTGCTGTCTATTTCCCTCTTAAGACCACTTTCATTGCATGGTACAGATTATGGTATGTTGTTTCTGCATTTTCATTGAATTGTAGGTATTGGCATTTCTTCTTTAATTTCATCTGTAGCACACTGGTTGTTCAGAAGGTTGTTGTTTAAGTTCCATGTATTTATGCAGGTTTTGCAATTTCTTTTGCCATTAATTTCCAATTTCAGTGCACTATGGTCAGATCTTATGCATGGAATAATTTCAAAATGTTTGCATTTACTTAAGAATGTTTGATGGGATAATATATGGTCTATTTTGGAGAATGTCCCATGTGCAGCTGATGTGATTGGGTGGAACATCTTGAAAATATCTACTAAGTCCAATTGCTCACAGGTATGACTCAGTTCTACTATTTCTTTGTTGACTTTTGTCTAGTTGATCTATCTCTTTGTGACAATGGGGTATTAAAGTCCCCTGCTATAATTGTGTTCTTGTGTATTTAGTTTCTCATATCCACTAGTATTTGTCTTATATAGTTTTGTGCTCCTGTATTTGGTGCATATATATTTATAATTGTTAGTTCTTCCTCTTGAATTTTTCCACTGAGTATGTAGTGACCTTCTTTATCTCTTTTAATCATTATAGGTTTGAAGTTCACATTTTCTGCAAATAGAATAATTACCCCTGCATTTTTCTGGGTTTCTGTTTCATGGAATAATGTTTTCCAACTTTTGACTTTTAATATCTGAGTTTCCTTTTGGGTCAGGTATGTTTCTTATATACAGCATATTGAGGGATCCTGTTTCTTGATCCATTCTGTTAACCTATTTCCTTTGATAGGTGAATTGAGTCCATTTACATTTATGGATATAACTGATATATACTGGCTCAACTTTCCCCATCTTATGTTCCAGTTGTTTGCTTTCTGGTTTTCCCCTTATTTAATTGCTTGTCCTGCCTGGTGTTTTCTTTCTGCTGTTGTTCTGGTGATCATGGTCATTTTCATCTCTTTCTAGTATGTTTTTCAATACTCTTTCTAGGGTTGGTTTGGTGGACATGAATTTCTTCAGTTGTTCTTTGTCATGAAAGTATCTTGTTTCTCCATTAAACTTGAATGAAAGTTTTACTGGGTACATCAGTCAGAGATGAAAGTTGTTTCCTTTCAGGGCTTGAAATACCTCACTCCAAGCTCTCCTTTACTTGAGGGTTTAGCTGAAAAGTCTGCCATGATTCTAATAGGCCTTCCTTGATAGGTGAGTTGTATCTTTTCTCTAACAGCTTTTAGTATTCTGTTTTTATGCTGCATGTCTGGGATCTTAATTACTATATGTCTGGATGTAGATTTATGTTGGTTGTCATTGTTTGGCATTCTATATGCCTCATTTATCTGCATATCAGATTTTTCCCCATGTTTGGGAAATTTTCTGCAATTACTTCTGAGAATATTTTAGTTACGTCATTGCTTTGACTCCTGCATCTTCACTGATGTCTATTAGTCTTATATTGTTTCTCTTGGCATCATCTTGAAGCTGTTGGATTGTCATTTCATGTTTCTTTATTATTTTTAAAAGTTCTCTCCTTTCATGGTCACTAATTGTGATCCTGTCCTTAAGGTCTGAAATTCCATCCTCATCTTCATTTAAATGGTTTTGCCAGTTTTTAATAGAATTTTTTGTTCCTTGGATGTCTCTTTGTTTGTTTCATGAATTCTGCTCATGTTCTGCATTGTTCATTCAAGGTTGCAATCAGTTTCCCATGCTCCTGTATTCTCTTATCTATCTTCTGTAGCTGTGCTGATCAACTCCTTTACTAAGGTTGTTTTTTCTATCTTTCCATGAGCAATTACTTCTAATTTGATTTCCTCTATAGCACCACAGAGTTGTTTTTTATTTGACTTGCTCTTTTCAGAGAGTTCCAGTGTGTTACTTCTGAAGTCCTCTATTTCAGTGTCTCCTGTACTTGCTCCTGATGGACTAGACATTTGAGATTGCATTTTGCTTTTTCCTTTTGCCATTTCCCCTTTTGGGTTAACATTTGGCCCTTCAATCCCACTAGTGTCAACTGTTGTTTATGTGTATCTTAGGGTTCTACTGTAAGGTTGATGTTTGTCCAGTTGCAGGGTCCCTCAATGAAGAGGTGGTCCAGTCACCTGAATTCTCCTTGTAGAGCCTGTTGAGTGAGTCCTATATTCTTCCGAGGCTGACAAGCCTAGAAATATTGATGGAAATCAACCCTTAGTTCCTGCTGTTATTATGTCTTCAGATTGTTCAGAGTCACCAGATCTCACTATTTACAGTGTTTGTCTCGGCTAGAATCCTACTTTGTCTCTGGGTGTCTCATAGGCCCTTTTAATTTTCTACAGGTTGGGGGAGACCTTTTTGGCACCCTCCAGAACCCTGCCTGATGTTTTATGTGAGGAGGAGGGACTCATTCACCCTCTTGCCAAGCTTGCCTACTTCTGGATGGGGCTTTGCTGTTGCACCTGTTTACTCACTGAAGGTGGCAAACTCTATTCCTATTTTAGTGGGCAAACTCACCTCACTGATGGAAGCCTGCTGAGTTCTTCTGTTTGGATGAGGGGTTACTAAGTCTCCCTTTAATACAGAATGGTTAATCCACTGCAGTCCAAGCTTTGGGGGATAGGTGTGGGAGCCAAAGATCAACAGCAATAATAAGTCCAGGAGGTGGGGAGGGTCCCAGACAGCAGCAGTGGGACTTCAGGGTCACACACCACCGGCTGGAGTTCCTGGGTCTCACAGTGGTCTTCTGGGATGGCAGGGGGCTGCATGATGGGCCCAGGTCTGGCCCAGCCCTGTGTGCCACTGGCTGGAGTTCCTGGGTTCCTCAAGGTGGTCTGCCAGGATTGCAGGTACTCAGTTTCTTTAAATTTGCAATACTTTTCTGTATATTCATTTAAAATTTTCAGAGAACAGATGATATTTTAAATCCCATGAGCATCATTAGCTACTCTTTATCATTTATTGTATGCTCCTTCTACTTATGTAAAATGATATGGGGCTAAAGGAATTGGAAAGGAGAGAAGCAAAATTACTTGAGTGTTAGTCATAGGATATATAGGTACTACCCACTCTGTGACTTTGTTTTCTAAATATCCTTCAGTGAAAATAACTTTATTTTTTCAACTATTTCTGAGGGATTGAGATCATATCTCTGTCATTGTATGTTACTTGAAGAAGTATTTTGTAACCTCTTTGTTATGCTATCATTCTCCTCTCTCCACTATGCACACAGAGACAGAAAGAAGTCTTCTATAGATCTTTGTCTTAAGGAAAAATGTATAAGCCAGAAAATTGCTTTATTTTCTTCTACAAGGTGAGTAGGAGGATCTTGGGATTTGAATGTTTTCTGTGCTTTCAATTGTATATATTTGGAAGTGTGTTATATGCCTAGCTTTGTAATCATAATGTATTTAATTATTCCAGGAATATGTATAATGCACCATTTCATGTTCCATTTTTAACAGAAAGGCTCAGTGTCCAAGAAGCATTGATAGAATTAGAAAACCTTTACTCAGAATTGTCCACCTAATCAAATCCTAAGAAAGATTTTCAGGAAACAAATCAATTTGCCACTTAATGCTTGTAAGTTCCACTTATGCTTTTATCATCACAGTGCCTGGTTGAGGCTGTATAAACACAGAAAATATAATCTTCAGCATGTCCAGTTAGCAGCACTTAGAGTGTGACTAATGAAGAGTTTAATTTTCAATATAGGCAGTCTGCAGCTTCCAAATACTGTAGGTTATGCTGTAAAAATGTATTTATAGACTAATTTCATTCTTACAGCTCAGTGTCAATGTCCATGAAGGTTAGCCCATATGTGTCTTGAACATTTTAGGAAAGAGTACTCATAAAGGTCTGTGACTTTCACTAATTAAAGTTATGAACAAAATAAAAATAATTCACAAGATCATAATCATAGTACTTATCATTCTATTAGAGTTTGGATATATTAACTATCAGATGTAATTTCTACTTTCATTTGATAGCCAGTTTTCCATTATGTCTGCATTTATGTTTTTAAATTTTTTTACTTTAAAGAGGATAAATCAGAATAAAATTAATCAAAACAAACCAGTTTGCATGACATAGGACTTCAAAACCTTACAAAATCAACAGTAGTTACCATAATGCCTTTTGTCACCTTAAAAATAGCTGCAATTATCTTCAGACATAGTAAAAATCAAGCAGAACAGAATATAATGGAAACAATAAAAAACAAAACAATGAATGCAGTACACTTCAAAACAAACCTACAGTAAATCCAAAATTGCTACCATATATATCTTTCTATCTTTGAAATAGCTGCTCATGCCATAGGATTTAACATAATCAAACAAAACAAAAGAGAATAAAATCCAACCCAACAAAACAATGGAAACAATATAGGACTCCAAAGGCAAAACAATAGCAAATCAAAATGGCTACAACCCTCAGAAGAAGATCCCACTTAGATGCCACACTGTGTACCCCTATCCTCTGAAGTGATGATCAGACCACTAGATCTAGATCTGCAATGTCAGTGAAGCATAAAAGCACCACAGGCATCCAATTTTATTTAATCTCAATAGCTATCATCACAGTCTGTTTCTTCAGATCAGCCAGTCACTTATTGTAGGGTAGGTGAGGGTGAGATTGGTACTTCTTGTTTGCCAGCCTAAGCACCAGAAGGGGCTGCAGTTTGGCTGTAACCAGTGCTGCAGCAGCCCCCACATGGTGCTGGTTCCCAGACTGGGCTTACTTCCTGGTATGACCTTGTTCTCTTCCCACAGTCTGCAAATGGCCTATGTCTGCATTTAAAATAAGTACAAATTATTAGCATTATATAGATAGAATTGTCACAAATTTAATAAATTATCATTGTAAAGTTGTTCACAGATTGTTTATGATGAAGTCTAAAAAGGTCAAGGACTTATGAAGACCTCAAGTCAGAAAAATTATACATTACTGTTTCATAACTTTAATGCCATGAAACAAAATACATTCTGAGGTCTTGGTTCATGACACAAGTTACTAGAAATATTAGAAGTCACTCACCCAACTGGTAAGATCAGACAGCATAATCACCTAAAGAAATCCCCATTCCTTCAACCTAAGCTGAGATTTTGTGCTTGAAACACCTCTTCCTTCCATTTAAATCCTCTAGTCAACTTTAAACCAATCTCAGGATCTGTGATCTTCCTCTATGTTTTCACAAGATGTGCCTCTATTTATAAGTAAGCATTGTGTGGATACTTTAATCAGAAGTCTTCCTCTTCCTTCATTCATCAGGAAACTATGTACCTGCTTGTTTGTGATGGGACTTTTAGCAACAGATAGCACATCTAAAAGAGGCACTGTTCACACATGCTCCATAAAAATTCTTGTCAGTCTAACCCCTATTATAGGGCTAATAAGCAAATTAAAGTTTATCTGGGACCATTTTTTATTTTTAAAAAGTTAAAACAAAATTTCACCACAAAATAATAGGAAAATAACAATAGTTAATGCAATGCATATAGTCCCCTCTAAAGTGGTTACTCAGAGTACAAGATATCAGCATACAAAATTATCCAACTGATATTAACACAAACCTTCCTTTTCATTGAACTAAAAGACACTAATCTACCTTGCATTTTTCTCTCTTTTCCTTTCCTTTCCCCTTTCCAACCTCCTTCTTCCTTTTTCCTTTTAAACAATTATTTCCCATTTCACACATCTATTGTATATTCTACATCTTATTTACTCTTTTATTTTCTCACACTAGGGAGACAATACAATGTTTACACATGTGAGTCTGATTTATTTCACTTACAAGTATGGTATCAAGTTGCATTTATTTACCTATAAAAGTCTTAAGTTTATCCTTCTTTATAGCTGAATAGTATTCTATCATAGTTTTAAAAAGTGTCTTTTTATCCATTGCTCAGTTGATAGGCATTTGGGTTGTTTCCAAGACTTCATTATTACAAATTGTGCATCTGTAAACATGGGTGTGGTATAATGTCTTTAATTCTTCTGCAAAATATCCAGAGGGGGAATAGATGGGTGAAATAGGACCTCTAATTCTAGTATTTTGAGGAATCTCCACACTGATTTCCATTGTAGTTGTACCAGTCAACGTTCCTACCAATGATGAAAAAGAGTCTCTTTTTCCCAAAGGCCATGCAACATTTGTTATTGGTTGACTTTTTGATGATAGCTATTCTTTCTGAAGTGAGGTGGAGTGTTAGTGTTGCTTTAATTTGCATCTCTCAAATGACCAATGATATTAAACATTTTTTCAAGTATTTTTTTTGCCATTTATATTTCTTTATCTGAGAAGTGTGTTTTCACCTCAGCTGTCCATTTTTGGATTGGGTTTTTCCATCTGGGGGGGTCTGATTTTTTTCAATTCTTTATATGTTCTAAATATAAGTCCTTAGAAGTACAATTATCTAAGAAGCACAGCCCCTATCTGGCAAGATAAGGATGTCCATTATCACTACTCCTATTCAATATAGTTCAGGAAACATTAGCCAGAGCAGTTAGACAAGAGAGAACAACCAGTGGGTCATGGATGAAATTAAAGAAGAAATTAGACAATTGCTCCAATTAGATGACAATGCCAAAAAAATGTACCAGAACTTAAGACACAGAATGAAGGCAGTCCTGCAAGAGAAATTTATAACAGTGAATTTCCACATCATAAAAACAGAGTGAATTCAAATAAACAACTTAATGTTGAACCTCAAGCTTCTAGAAAAGGAAGAGCAAGTTAAGCCCAAAGAATATATGAGGGAGCAATTGTAAAAATCAGAGCAAAAAATTAATATAATTGAGACTAAGTAAAGAATGCAAAGAATAAATGTATCAAAGAGTTTTTCTTTGAAAGATTAAATAAAATTGACAAACCCTTAATAATTTTATAAAAAAGACTCAAATCTATGCAATTAGGAATAAAAATGGTAAAATCACAACAGATCCTGCAGAAATCCACAAGACTATTAATATACACTTTGAGAATCTGTATTCTAATAAGATGGAAAATAAAAAAGAAACATACAGTTTCTTACATACATAGCAATTATCAAAGCTGAATCAAGATATAAAAATTCTAACCAATACCAATCAATGAAATCAAAGATGTAAATAAAAAGCTACCAACAAAGACAGACTCAGGCCCTGATGGATTTGCTACTGAATTCTACAAGAAATTCAGAGAAGCTATAATGCCACTACTCCTCAAACTCTTTAATGAAATTAAAAAGGACACAATTATCCACAAACTCATTGCTGAAAACAAGCATTACACTGATACCAAAGCCAGAGACAGATCCAGCCAAAATGGAGAACTACATGCCAAAATTTCTAATGACATAGGTTCAAAAAGCCCTAAAAAGATACTGGCAAACACAATGTAGCAAATCATCAAGAAAATTATACACCATTACCACATCATCATCATCCCAGTGATGCAGGAGCATATCAACATATGCAAATCAATAAACGTGATGCACCATATTAACAAAACCACATGATCATCACAGTAGACACAGAAAAAGTATTCAACAGAAAAAAAAACCCTACAGAAAACTGGAATAAGAAAACAGCTTCTCTGAGAGTCACTGCCCAGATACTGGAATAGAGCATCATGAGGAAGACAAGAAGGAAGTGGCTCTGATGGACCCAGGAAAAATCTGAAGTGTGAATTGAAGCCCACAGAGAGGGGAAAAAAAAAACTTCAACAAAAAAGAAGGTGGTAGCTGGTGGCACCTTCACTTGGAGCTGTACTAACTGCGTGAGAAGAGCTGTTGGAACCTGGGGATTCACGGTCACAGTGATGGTGGTAGCTGGGGACCCCAAAGCCCTCTGCAGAAAGACACAGAAGTGGAGGGGAGTGGCAGATGTGGAGGATGGAAATGGCTGGTGGCAAGTACAGAGGGCTCAGTACTCCAGCTGGAGGGAGTGATTAGCTGGAAGCCACTTTGGAGTTGAGCCAGATAAACCTGGAACCAGAACTGCTGCCAGCTTCCTCCAGCAGCTTCTAAGTGGGCACAGACCCATGGAAAAATTGCTTAGATCTTGACAAGCCAAATGAGTCTGGTCTCGGAGCAGGCCTGCAAAGGTTATCTACTACTCCTCCATAATGCAATGGCTGGCTTGCTGGAATACCATGGCATGATTATTCAAGACTTGGTCTCCACAGGCTGTCTTCTAGTGAACACAGAGAGAATCATGGAAGTGAACTCCTTGGTTTTTGTTTTGTTTGTTTGTCTGTCTGTTTTCTCTTTTCTTGTTTATTTGTTTGTTTTATTTTATTCAGTTTGTTTTTTATTTCTCTCTCATTGTTTTTCTTATGAGTGAGAGTGGCTCTTATTCTCTTTGTGAGTATGGTTCTGTTTTGTTCTACCTTTTATCTCTTCCAACTCTCTTTTCTTTCAATCTTCTGTACCAGTTTCCCCCACTTTGTCCTCCATACTTATAACCTCTTTCTCTCTTTCTACTTCTCTATTTTCTCCTTCATCCATTTTAAATTTTAAACCTAAGGACAAAACTAACACATTACATGATTACATATTGCATATAATTATCTGGTTTGTTTTACATTTTGCTATATAATCACAAATCTAAATCATATGGTTAAAAGTTGCAAATTAAGGGTTAGCTCAATTTGTTGTTTTATAGGCAGTGTTTGATGCTATTGGTACCACTATAACCAAAATTGACATAATTGTTCTAAATAGCTGTTGGCCCTGATAAACCATATTGATATTAACTAAGGGTCACAGAAAATATTGTGGCACAGTGCCAAAGAACCAGGGACTAGGCTAAATGAGCAACAACCTCTCATGTCCAACAAACTGAAGAAGTAAGATTTTCCAACAGACTCAAAACTCAAAAATTAGCTTTATCTGGAAGATACCTCAGAGAAGTAATCATCACCTAAGTGTCCTAAATACCACCAATAAAGTAAACCACCATGGGCAACTTAAAAGCATCACCCCAGGAATTAACTAAAAGAGAAAAGAAATTAGGAAACACATAAGATGCAACCTCAGACAGGCAGTTCACCAAAGGCAAACCCATGGGCAATGAAATGGGACAGTCTGAAAGCCCCCCACCAGGTCTCTTTGAAGTGGTAACAAAAAGGCAGTTAAATGAGGCTTGGGAAAAAATGAAATCAGAAATAATCTCTGAAATAACTACAGAGATTACCAAAATAGACACTATGCTTGCAATGTTAGAGCAGACACAGACAAAAAAATAATTAGATGAACTTAAGTAAATTACAGAAGCACAGCATAGGAAATAAATGGAATCCATAAAGTGGATTCAGCAGATATCCAGGAGAATAAAAACTCCATTGAAAGTATTCAAAGTAGATTAGACCAATGTGAAGACAGGATCTCAGATATTGAAGACAGTCTTGCATTTAGTGACCAGGAAAAGAAAGATTTCTCAAAACTAGTAAGGGACCATGAGAAATCAACCCAGAAGCTGCTAGATGAGAAAAAGAATAATAACTTAAAATTAATTGAAGTCCCTGAACATGCAGGAGATAACAAAAATGACATTAAAAACATGTTCACAGACAGTGTGACAGAAAACTTTCCTGGTAGATAAAAAGAATTTGATATACAAATAAGTGAGGCATATAGAACTCCAAGTAGCAATAACCAAACAAAATCTGCATCCAGGCATATCATAGTCAAGAGTCCAGAAACTCAACAGAAGAATAGAATCTTAAAAACTGTTAGGGAAAAGAAACAAATCACCTACAAAGGAAAACCCTTCAGAATCACAGCTGACTTCTCAGTACAAAGTCTCAAGTCAAGGAGAGCTTGGAATGAAGTACTCCAAGTTCTAAAGGAAAACAAATTTCAACCCAGATTAATGTATCCCATAAAGCTATCTTTCAAAATTGATGGAGAAATAAGATACTTCTATGACAAAGAACATCTGAGGAAATTTATGACCATCAAAGCAGCACTCCAGAATGTTCTGAAGGACATTCTAAAAAGAGATAATAAGGACTACAGCTCCATGAACCCCAGAAGAAGGAATCCACCAGGGAAGGCAAACAATTAGAGAGAATAAAAAAGGGAGGAGCCAACAACAGGAAAATAACATGACAAAGATAAGTCAATATGTATCAGTTTTAACCATCAATGTTAATGGTCTCGAGTCACCAGTCAAAAAACACAATCTGGCAGAATGGATCAAGAAGCAAGATCCAACAATATTCTGTATACAAGAAACACATTTAATTCAAAAAGATATTTATAGACTGAAAGTCAAAAGATAGAAAATAATATTCTATGCAAAAAAGAATCCAGAAAAAAAAGCAGGCATAGCTATTCTATTTGCAAAGTAAATTTCAAGCCAAGACTGATTAAGAGAGATAAAGACAGTCACTACATCCTCATAAAGGAAACAGTCCAACAGGAAAAAATAACAATCAGAAATATATATGCAACATGCCAGTGCACCCAGCTATATCAAACAATTACTAATGTACATGAAAAACCAAATAATCTCTAACACAATGGTACTGGGAGACCTCAATACCCCACTGTCACAAAAAGATCAACTAGACAAAAAAATCAATAATGAAATATTAGAAATAAACCAAACTTTTGCGCAAATGGACTTAGCAGATGTCTATAGAGTATTCCACCCCACAATATAAGAATACACATTCTTCTCGGCTGCATAGGGAACATTCTCCAAAATAGACCATAATACTGGCTCATAGAACATACTTAAATAAATGTAAAAGAATTGAAATTATCACATACATACTATCAGACCATAATACAATGAAATTGGAAATCCATGTCAAAGGAAACTACAAGAACTTCATAAACACAAGGAAATTAAATAGAACCCTAGTGAACAACCAGTGGATCACAGATTAAAGAAGAAATTAGACAATTTTTACAGTTGAATGATAATGACAATGCAACATACTGAAACTTGTGGAATACAACAAAAGCAGTCTTAGGAGGGAAACATAGCAGTAAATGCACATGTCAGGAAAACAGAGCAAGTGCATATAAACAACTTAATGTTGAACCTCAAACTTCTAGAAAAAGAAGAGCAGACTAAACCAAAAGCTCATACAAGGGAGGAAATTATAGAGATCAGAGTAGAAATTAACACTGGAGACCAAAAAAAGAATACAAAGAATCAATGAATTAAAGAGTAGATTCTTTGAAAGATTAAATAAAACTGACAAACCCTTAGCCAACATTATTAAAAAAAAAATAAAGCAAAGTCTCAAATCCACAAAATTAGGAATGGTAATGGAAATCACAACAGACCCTGCAGAAATCAGAAAATCATCTATACCTACTTTAAAACTTGTATTCTAATAAGATGGAAGATATAGAAAAAATGGAGAGATTCCTAGATGCATATGAATTACCAAAACTGAATCAAGAATATATAAAAATTCTAAATAACCCAATATCAATAAATGAAATTAAAGATATAATTAAAAACCTATCAACAAAGAAAAGTGCAGGCTCTGATGGATTCATTGATGAGTTCTACAAGAAATTTAGTGAAGACATAAAACCACTGCTTCTCAAACTCTTTAATGAATTTGAAAGGGAAGCAATACACCCAAATTCATCCCTGGAAGCAAGCTTTACTCTGATTTCAAAACCAGAGAAGGACCCAACTAAGAAAAAGAATGAGAGGCCAATATCCCTAATGAACATTGA
Source organism: Hydrochoerus hydrochaeris (assembly GCA_004027455.1). Taxonomy (NCBI): domain Eukaryota; kingdom Metazoa; phylum Chordata; class Mammalia; order Rodentia; family Hydrochaeridae; genus Hydrochoerus; species Hydrochoerus hydrochaeris. The sequence goes on from PVLA01000642.1 coordinate 338,607, forward strand.
TGCAAAAATCCTCAATAAGATACTGGCAAACAAACTGCAGCAAATTTCTAAAAAGACTGTACACCATGATCAAGTGGAATTCATCCCAGGGATTCAGGAATGTTTCAATATATGTAAGTCCATAAATGTAGTATATCATATTAACAGAGCCAAGGACAAAAAACATTTGATAATCTCAATAAGTGAAGAAAAAGCTTTTGACAAAGTCCAGCTCCCATTCATGATAAAAACCCCACAAAAATAGCAATAGATGGTCTTTACCTCAATCTGATAAAAGCCATCTATGGCAAATCAACAGCCAATGTCATACTAAATGGACAAGAACTGAAAGATTTCACTCTTAAATCAGGAACAAGACAAGGATGTCCACTGTCTCCACTCTTATTCAACATAGTTTTAAAAACTTTAACTGGAGAAATTAGACAATAGAAAAAAATAAAAAGAATAAAGATAGAAAAGGAAAAAGTTAAATTATAAATATTTGCAAATGCCATGATACTCTACCTATAAGACCTCAAAAACTCCACCAAAAGATTTCTAGATTTAATAAGCAAGTTTAGTAACATAGCTGGTTACAAAGTCAACACTCAAAAATCAATAGGCTTCTTGTACATGAATAACAAACTCACTGAGAGAGAAATTAGTGAAACAATACCCTTCATAATAGCCTCCAAAAAATGAAATACCTAGAAATCAATTTAACAAAGGATGTAAAAGACTTCTACATTGAAAACTATAGTACTCTGAAAAAGGAAATTGATGAGAATATTAGAAAGTGGATAGACATCCCATGATCTTAGGTAAGAAAAACCTACATAGTGAAAATAGCCATATTTTCAAAACTGTTATATAGATTCAATGCAATCCCAATCAAAATTCAAATAGTATACCTCACAGAATTAGAGAAAACAATCCCAAAATTCATCTGGAAACAGAAGAGACTTAGAATAGCAAAGGCAATCCCGGGCAACAAAGACAAGACAGGGCACATCACAATCCCTGACTTGATACTGTAAAGCTACTGTGATAAAAACAGTGTGGGACTGACAAAAAAAAAAAAAACAGACCTGAAGAGTAATGGAATAGATTAGAAGATGCTAAAACAACTGCTGACACACTAAGCCCCTTGTCTTTGATAAAGGTGTCAAACACATTCACTGAAAGAAAGATAACCTGTTTAATAAATGGTGTTTGAAAACCTGGCTCTATGCATGACAAAGATTAAAACTAGAGCCATATCTTCACCATGTATTAAGCTAAAATCAGAATGGATCACAGATTTTATATTGAAACAGAAACATCAAATCTTCTGAAAGATAGAGTAGGTAAAATTCATGAATGTATTGGTATAGGCAAAGACTATGAACAAAACCCAGATTGCACAGGAGCTATCACAAAGAATCAACAAATGGGATCTCACCCTACTGAAAAGCTTTTGCCAGCTATTCCTCAGACAAAAGATTACTGTTGAGAACATACAAAGAACTAAAAAAAAATCAGTCCTTAAAGATTTAAAGACCTAACCCAAAAATGGGCATCTGAGATGAATACATACATCTCAGATGAAGAAACACAAACAGCAAGTAAATACATGACAAAATGTTCAGCATCACTGATCATTCAAGAGATGCAAATTAAAACAACACTGAGATTCCACCTCACCCCAAAAAGAAAAGCTGTCATCAAGAAATCAGCCAACAGGAGGGGTTGTGGGGTAAAAGGAACCTTTCTCCTCTGTTAGTAGGAATGCAGACTGGTGCAACCACTGTGGAAATCAACATGGAGATTCCTCAAAAAACTAGGATTAGAGGTCTCATTTGACCCAGCTTTCCCTTTCTGGGTATCTTCCTAAAAGAGTTAAAACATCTGTCTTAGTTACTTTTTACTTGTTGCTGAGACAACATATCTGACACCCAAAATTAAAGAAGGAAAAGTTTATTTCTTACAGATTGAAGGTTTCAGTCCATACTCAGCTGGCTCTGAGGCAACATGGCATGGTGGGGCAGCCTGCTGCAAACAGCAAATGTGAACTGGCAAGAAAGAGAGAGACACACTTTCTTCCTGCTGATACATCATATCCTGGCTCTACCCCTAGGTGGGTGTTGCATTCACCCCACCAATCTGAGTGCTAGACAACAAACCAATCACAAATGCTAGATTTAATCAAGCATTTGATTTCCATAATTCATGAGGCTTGGGGGCCACTGACATAAACCATGACAACATCATATTACATATATTAGTGATATATGTGCACACATGGTTATGGCAGCACAGTTTGTAATAGCTAGATCTTAGAAACAACCTTAACACCCATCAAATGAGGGATGGATAAAAAAGAAATGAAAAAATGTTCATCATCATTGGTCATTAGAGAAATGCAAATTAAAACCACACTGAGATTCCACCTCACTCCAGAAAAAATGTCCAGGATCAACAAAACTACCAACAAATGCTGGAGAGGCTATGGGGAAAAAGGAAATCTTCTGCACTGTTGGTGGGAGTGTAGACTGTTGCAACCAATGTGGAGGTCAGTCTGGAGATTCCTCAAAAAGCTGGGATTGGAAGCCCCACTTGACCCAACTATTCCACTCTTAGGCATATTCCCAGAAGAACTGAAAACATCTTACCACAGTGAAATATGTGCACCCATGTTTATAGTGGCACAATTTATAATAACCAGATCTTAGAAACAACCTAAGTGCCCATCAACCAAAGAATGGATTAAAAAAATTGTGGTACTTTTATACAATGAAGTACTACTCAGCTATAAAGAATAATCACATTGAGATATTTATAAATAAATTGATGCATACTCATAAGTGAAATAAATCAAACTCACATGTATAAATACCATATAATTTTCCCAGTGTAAGAAATGGTAAGAGTACAGAAGATTTTATGGTAATCATGGTTCACCATTATATTGCTTTGAAGTCTTATGATTTCATTCATTGGTTGGAATGATTTTATTCTGTTTGTTTGACCTTAATTTATGTGACAGTATGAATAGTTACTTTGAAGAAAAGACAATATGGCAGCCATTGTTGATTTAATATTATCTTGCTCTGAAGTCCTACCATGCTCTTGTTTTTCTATTACCACTGGTTCTATCACATTGTGTCTTATTGTATTCTTGGAGTAAAGCTAAACTCAACTATTTGAAAGAAAGAGACATTATGATAGCTACTGTTAATATCCAATTGTCTTGTTCTGAAGTGCTGTGTTGCTTACATTGTTCTGTTCTGATCTGCATAGATCTGTCCTCTTTTGTTTTATTCTCTTTAAAATAAAAAAAATTAAAAAAGAAATGGTATTTTTAAACAATGGAATACTACTGAGACATAAAGAATGATAAACTGGATACTTTTATAGGTAAATAGATGTACCTTGAGAATATACTTATTAGTGAAATAAATAAGACATACTTGTGTAAACATTGCATTTTTTCATTAGTGTGACCAGCTGAAAGAAAACACATATGTATATGTGTATGCATATGTATATGTACATTAAAAAATAGTTAATATAGCTATACTACTGATTTCTCTGAATTCACTGAAGAGAAAGATTTGTACTGGTATTGTTTGGACAGTTGAAGGCAGATGTCTTGTGCTCTGGGTGAATTATTTGAGGATGACAATACATAATGTATGTACCATAGTTACCCCCTGACTGATGTACTTTAAATTTTGCTGTACTTTTTTCTTCTTTTTCTTTTTTCTTTTTATCTATGAATAAAATGGAAAAAGAAAAAACATTTAAAAACCTTAGCACAAAAAAAGAAAAGAAAATCAGAATATATGTTCTGTATCTCAACCTGATAAAAGATGTCTATGGAGAGCCAATAGCCAATATCATACTATATGTCCAAAACTGAAAGCTTTCACTCTAAAATCAGAAATAAAACAAAGATATCCACTATCAGCATTCCTATACAATGTAGTTCTGAATATATTAGCCAGAGCAATTACACAAGAGAAAGAAATAAGAGGAATGATAGGAAAGAAAGAAGTTAAATTATACTTTTGTGTGGATGATGTGATAATCCACAGAGAAGACCCCAAGTCCTCCAATGGACTTCTCAATTTCATAAGCAAATTCACTAGTGTAACTTGATACAAAGTCATCACTCGAAAATCTATAGCATCAGTGTATACAAATAAGAAACTCACTGAGAGAGAGAGAGAGAGAGAGAGAGAGAGAGATTAGGGAGATAAAACATTTCACTATAGCATCAAAAAAGTGAAATGCCTAGGAATTGATCTAATAAATGATGTAAAAGACCTTTACATTGGAAACTAGAGCATGCTGAATAAGGAGATTGAAGAAGATATCAGAAAATGGAAAGATATCCCTTGTTCTTATATAGAAGAACCAATAGTAGTGAAAATGGCCATAAGTCCTAAATTGTTATACAAATTTAGTACAATCCTGATCAAATTACCAATATCCTACCTCACAGAATTAGTGAAAAATAATTCTAAAAATTCATTTAAAAAAAAAATAAAATTCATTTGAAACCAAAAGAGACCTAGACTAACAAAAGGAATTCTGGGCAACAAAGTCAAGGCAATGGGCATCAAAATCCCTGACTTGAAATTATACTTCAAAATTACTGGGATAAAAAAAATACAGCATGGTACTGGAAAAAAAACTTAAAAATCAGACCCAAGAATCAATGGAACACATTAGAAGATATAGAAACAACTTCAAACACTTTCAGCCACCTTTATCACTGACACAGAGACCAAATACCTTCACTGGAAGAAAGAGCCTCTGCTAAAAGGCTATCTGCTGGAAATCTCCTGAAAGAAACAATAGGTAGAATTCTTGCAGACATACATGTAGTCAAAGACGTTATCTACAAAACTTTGCTAGCACAGAAAATATTACAAAGAATCAACAACTGGGATCTAATCATGTTAAAAAGCTTTTGCACAGCAAAAGAAACCACCAATGAAGAGACAACCCATGGAGTGGGAAAAAGTTTTTGCCAGCTATTTCTCTGACAAAGGACTAATATCTAGAATATGTAAAGAACTGAAAAATATCAGAACCCTGAAAGTTACTTAGTCTAAAAATGGGCATCTGAAATGAATAGAAACTTCTCAGTTGAAGAAATACAAACAATAACCATATGAAAAAATGTTCAACATCACTGGTAATTTGAGAGATGCAAATTAAAACCACACTGAGATTTCATCTCATCCTAAAAAGAATAGCTACTATCTAGAAATCAACCAATAACAAATAGTAATGTGGCTGTGGGGGGAAAGGAACTCTTCTTCACTGTTAGTGGCTGTGCAGACTGGTGCAACCACTGTTGAAAGCAATGTGGAGAGTCCTCAAAAAACAAATATTAGAGGTTAGATTTAACCCAGATAATTCTCCTTCTTGGTATCTTCCTAAAAGTATTAAAAGCATCATACCTCAATGATGTATGCACAACTATGTTTATAGCAGCACAGTTTGTAATAGCTAAATCTTGGAAACAGCCCAAATGCCCATAAATGGATAAAGATGTGACTTTTTTCCATATAATGGGAGTACTACTCCACCATACATAAAGGTAAACTTGAGACATTTCTAGGTAAATGGATGTACTTTGAGACCGTAATCTTAAATAAGTAAGACACACAGTTCTAAATATTGCATTGTTTCTTTCATGTGAGAAACTGAAAGGTAGATAAAGACTAAAATGTATAATAGATATTGGGAAATAGGAAAAAATTGTTAAAATAGGAAGAGAAACAAAGGAGGGACAGGAAGAAATGAAGGGAAAATATAAAAAGGATAATAGAAAGAAACATGAAAGCAAAGCTGTTGTAAATAAGGAGGGGAGGGAGGGTTAAAGAGAGGGAAGAGGACATGGGGGAAAGAAGAATCAAGGTATATTATGTAAAGGTAAAATTCCCCTATGATGAATGTGATCATTGTGTATATCTACTGTAGCATTATTTCTTTACATATTCTAGATATTAGTCCTTTGAGGAATAGCTGGCAAAAACCTTTTCCCACTCCATGGGATATCTAAATGTCATAATAAAACTAATTTAAAATATAAATAAATCTTTATTGTTCTTTTGTATACTGTGTTGCCTTCCTTAATTCATTCAACTATTTGGATCTCATTTTAAGCCACTAATTCTTTTTAAAATCAACTTTTTGAATTATCAAACATTTCATCCACTCCTGTTATGGATTGAGAACTGGTGGTCAACTTAATGCCAGCTGGATTACATCAGCATGGTGCTGAGTGTAGATGTTCCACCTGAGAAAAGTTACCAGCATAAATAGAGATGAGGAGAAGGAGAAGCTATTCACATTAGTTGCATTAAGATATTGAGGTGTTGTGGGTTCTCGTGTGAGTTGCTGTTTGAGCCATTGGTTCTCCTGGAAAAGCTCTGGTCTTCCCATTGAGCATTGCTTCCTGGCTCCAGAGGGGAGGATGTGTGCTGCTTGGTCTCCAGGATAAACTCGTCACACTGGCTTCCTAGCATGTACTCAACTGTGCTTGTCATCAGAGGAGCTCGGGACCTCTGTGTTGCTGAGGATGGATGTGGTGCTTTTCAGGACAGCCCTGGAGTTGTGAGTGTGACTTCTTGGCTCCAGCATAGAACCCTCAACCTACCAGCAAAGCTCATTCACCCTGCTGGCATACATAGACTTCCTGGATTGGACTGCTGACCTTTGGGCCTTCCCTTAAAAGAGACTGGCATGAGTCCTTCTTGTGGGCTTTAGACCTCCAGCTGGACTCATGGGAGGCACTGTTGTGAGCACTGGGTCTTCATTTGGATTCATGTGGGACATTGCTGTGGGATTCAGGCCCTTGGTAAATATTCTATGTCTTTAGTGATGTGGATAGATTTCCTGCATTTTCTTGTGTTAACTCTAGGTGACCATCATAAAATAATATTATAAACTCCATGTCCTTATTCTAATTGTTCTCTGTATAACCCATGACTACAACAACTCCCATATTTTGGATTCAGTTTTGAGAGCTAAGAACATTTAGAGGAGTCACATTGCTTTAATTTTCATAATACTTATGTTTTTATTGAAATTTGTGCATCCTTGAGATGGATATTTTCCACTTTTGTTTGAGGGCCTTCCTACTCAGTAGTCTTCTCTTGAGAGCCCAGTCCTTAGTACTTCTCAGAGAATAAACAAACAAAGGTAACAGTGACAACCCAAAGACAAACCAGATACAGAACAGTAAAATCCAATTAAAACCAACAATACAGCCAATAACAATAAAAAAGAGAGGGCAAAAGAAATAGACTAAAAAGTTAAAAATTAATAGATGTACAAGTAGTAATAATAAAGTAATAAAAACTGCAGAGAAAGAAAAGAAAAAGCAGTAAAATTTTTAAAAAGGAAAAGAAAATGAAGTGATAAAATTAACCTAAACAATAAAAACATAAATAAAATTAGATTAAAATGAGAGAGAAAAGGAAAGAAAAGCAAGTACAAAAATTCCTCCTGGGGGCCAGGAATATAGCTCAGTGGTCTGCCTGGCAAGCACACAAGGTCCTATGTTCCATTCCCAGTACTCCCCCCAAAATAATATTTCCTCCTAACTGTGGTGCTAGGATTAGAAAAATTTCTTTCTAAATCTCTAATACTGAAACTGTTCATGAATAAGTTGAAAGACAGTGAATTGCAGCTGCAGCCTGTTGTAATTCCTCTTTCCTTTCAAAAAGTAGGTAGACTAAGCCCTATCTCACATTTCCCACATAACTGGACCACTTAATGTCATGTTGCCTATAACATGCTGGGTTGATGGAGGGGGTAGTGTGTTTTTTGGTGCTTTATTTGTTGTTGTTGGTGGTGGTGGTGGTGGTGATGTGTGTGCCCAGAGCCACTGCTAGCCCCAATCAGCTTAGTGGCACATGGACCATGAGCCTTTTCCCTCTCTCATTTTCTCCCTCTCTCCCTCTCTCTCTATCCTTGGAATATAGCTTCTTCTGTGTTGTCCTAATTCTTCTTAGAGTCATAGGAAGGATGCTTCTATTATTCTATTTTACCAAGAACTCTTGAAAATCACTTCTGTAGCATGATTTTGAACCCAAATTTTTCTTGGAGAGCAAAACTGAGAGTTATATTGCTCAAAGGCATTTTAATGGAGCATTACTGATAATTCTGATAATTTTGTTATGGCTCTAAGATAGTATTTGGTTACAGCTTCTTTATAAATCTTCCAAGTTACTGTGGCCATAATCAATGGCCAAGAATGTAGCAGTTGATTGACCCATTTAAAATGTGGGTGAAAATTGGCCTACAATTCAAGGAAATCTTAGAACTGCTCACAAGTTTCTTAGGCGCATACCCATGTTGAGCTACTTAAGTTTTATAGTATATTGCCAGTATCATATGCAAGCCAGATGATTATGAAAGCATTTAATTAAAACCTTAAAATAAACAAGGTCTTTTGGAAATATATCCTGAAATGCATTATTGTGTCATACCTATAAAAGTTGAGAGAAATAATAGGAATAATAACCATTAGGAAACATTAACTGAAGAAAACACTGTGCAACCTTTATTTTTAGCCTTTGCCTAGATGCAACCCATGGTGAAAGAATTGTAGTTTGGGGAAAATAGACTCAAGAATTCTTGTTTTTCAAAAGCATGCAAAGTTATTCTAATGTATAATTACTATTTAACAACACTCTAACATAAAAGTTATCCTTTGATTGGACCATAATATCATAAAACTAAGTATCCAAAAGAAACTACTCAGAAGAACAACTGGGATAGGGGAAAGGTATATATATTTAGATAATTATACTACTAATCTATGTTAGATTATCAAAAAGAATCATTTGTACTTTCATTGTTTTTTTTCACTAGTTGACAATTACATATTTTCCTCCTAGAAGTAGTTGTTCAAGTTACAAAAGTAAAGCATACAGTGAGACTGCAATCAGCTCTGTTCATCTATCCAACAAAAAACTTAGTAATATGGTCATCAATCCTACACACTCAAACATACATGCAGTTATATTCCTTAGAATACTTTCCTTTCCTCTCTTTTTTTTTACAATAACTATAATCAATTCTTGTAAACTGTTTAGAAGTTCTACACATGTGTAAGTCTCTACATGCATACCTAGCCTTTCTGTATTAGAGGAAAAAACAAACCAAAACAAGTCAACAATACAAATTCCTAGAGAAACACAAAATGAGAAGGACATATAAAGCCACCATACTAGGTGATCTATGGTGGTCACCATGATGTCTCCTGTTATTTTCAATAAAATTGTCTATATCTTCAAACATAGTATAATTAATTAAACTTAGTGCTACATAGCACTATTAATAAAAACCAAACATTGGAGACATTATAGGACTTCAAAGGCAGTTAACAATCAAATCAGAATAGGTATCCTATTGAATCCTGCCATTCCCAGAGTAGTTTCCCTTACTCCCAGACTTGACGCCCTCAAGCATACCAGATTCGAATAAAATCAGTCAAGACAAAACAGCAATAGAGCCAATCTTTTCTGCCTTATCTCTACTATGCTATTTTTTCTGTCATTGCTGTTTATTTTTCTCCTTCATTCCACTATCTGCCCCTTTCATTAAGGCCTTTCTGCCATTGTTCTTGGAATCCTGGTGATTTTCTTCTCTCTTTCTAGAATATCCTTCAGTATTCTATGAAGGGTTGGATTGGTAAAAGATAACATTAGAAATAAATTTCTATATAAACTACTCTTGGGGACCACAAATTCACAATGGCTAATTTTGAGTACTTCTTTAAGGGATAAAATGGAGGCTTGGAATTATCAATACCAATCATCTGAGATTTCCCATTAACTCTTTAGGGATGAGCCATCCTCTCCCACCAAGACTAAAATTAAAAAACCACTAAGTTAAAAAAAAAAAAAGCTTTCCAGGGGAAGATCCTTCCTAGCATAAAATCATCTCCACCCTCTTAAGTCATCCCAGAATTATACTTGCAGTTGACATCTTTTTTGTTTTCCTATTGTCAATAGTAGGTCTTTGTGATACTGCACCTGCCTGTTTAACTGTGAGATCACGGTGTACTCCACAATTTTTTGTATAATTCCTTGGCAGAAACATTTTGGTCTTTCTCTGATGTAAATAAATCTTATGAGCTCCAGCCCCAATTTTCTAAAAAAAAATTTTCCATGATATTTTGCACTTGTTATTTTCTTTGTAAACTATCAAACTATTTATGCCACACATGTTTAGGATTGAGTAAAACACAACCATCTGTGTTTCAAGTGACATTATAGTTGCTGCATAACTCATCAACATCAACTCCACCTATGGTTTTGTTGTTCAAAGTTTCCCTATCAGGCTTCCATTTTGTCAAGATTTCCATATCAATATTCCCCTCATGGTGAAATGTAGATATCAGCAGTACCAGTTTGTTTTTCTTTGCCATAAACAGGAATAATATTTTATTTTCCTGGAATCCAAAGATTGTACTGTACAATTCTCTGTTTTGGAATTACAAAATTTTATTTGGAATTTCTGTTTAGTTCTTTCACTGGCCACTTGTGCTGTGTAGCAAATGTAACACTAATTGGAAACTGGTAAACCAATTTTTGAGTGTCACATTCTGATTAGTTTGGAAGATGGGGTGCAACAAGTCTGTTCACAACATCATTCATATATAACAGACCTATGAATTCTTTCAGTTCAGCTAGTCAGATGCCATAATACATTTTTTAATATGGCTATTGGTCTGTACAGAATGTTTTATTTGCATTTCAGCCATTGTATATATCACATCTTCTAGCATTTTGTCTATTACAATTTCTAAACATTGAATAACAGTGCTAGTATTATGTACAATACATTTCACCCCTGACAAGATCCCACTATATTTTAGGACCTAGTTCTAACATCAGACCACTCCATTTGGTTGCATGCATTTAGCAACATTTCAACTAGTCAAGTAGTCAAAGATGTCCTTATATTGCTGTTTTCTTTGTCATCTGAACACTATTCTTCTGTTATAAAAGCATGTATTTTATCATAATTCATCATCATCATCATCACCCATGTATGAGTAATCTGATGATTCACTTTTGTTCTCCAAAACTTGCAAATCCGGTCCTTTGCACATCATTCTAATGAACTAGGCTACTTCTACCAGAAAAATCAAAAGAAAACTTTAACAAATCTTGGAGTGGTGTGGATCCATCAGACCCTGTGTTGTTCTGGTAAACATTTACAAAACCAATTAAACAACAAAATGTGGGTTAAAAAAAAAATCTCATCTTGACAGTTTTGCACACATGCACACACCTTGCTGTTCATCATACCAACTGAGCAAACACATAGATATCTTCCTGTATCCCTCAGAGAAAGGTACTGAGATGCATACCCAACTACTATTACAATAAAGGACAAATTTACAGTAAAAAAGTAAGGATGGGTCTACTGAATCCAGTGTTATTAACCACACTACAGTTTAGTTCTACTTCAGAAGATTAGCTATGTTCTAGTTTTACATTGTTGGAAAACCATAGTATAAAAAAATATATCTGATATCCAAAAAAAAAATACTATTACAGGCCTGAGAGCAGAGCCTCCATAAAAGACAGGTTTCACTGGTTCAATACTCTATAGAACGAGACAGGAGCACAGATTGAAAATACCTTCTTGAAGTCAACATGGAAACTTATTTTATCACTAGACAGAACCTACAAATTCACCAGAGAGTGTCAGAACATCGAATTCACAGGAATATGGAAATTAAAAAGTTTTGATAGTACACTGAAAGGTTCTCATTAGACTGGAAAAAACAAGACACATCCCAGGTAAATTTTGGTAAGTAGTGCTGCCAGCATTACAATTTTCAAGCCCAGTTAGAAGACTAAAGGTTACTATTGCTTTCTAAGGGCCACTAAAATGTGCATATGGTATTATTTTTTATACCAGATATAGTAAATCACTGATGCCAAGATTAACTTCTTGACAATGAATTTTACTCAATTGAATTTTAACATATTAGTCATAGATGCTGAATATTTGGTTCCACTGACATTCTGGTAAAACTGAATCTTCTTTTCATTCTTTCACCCTCTCATTACCATGCCAGATATCTTAATCTCACATCTCCAATAATGCACCCTGTTTTCTGGTTGGTTTTGCAATGAAATTAATGGAGAATTTGGGGAGAGACAGAATGAAGTTGAAATTTTAACTCCCAGGTTTTCCCCATGCCCTTGTTAGGAGACTCATTACATAGCCATCTTTCTTACAGGATTCCAATTGTTCTCTGCTTTCTTCCTTCAGGCTGAAGGGTGGTAATCCCCTGACCAGCCTCAGAGGTCTACATACACTCTGTGGCCTCTCCATATTTCTATACCTGTTTTAAAACTTTCCTCAATTACCCCTAGAAGAAATGTCCTGCCTATTTCCTCCAAGGACCATGGCCAATAAAGACACTACTGTGTTTCTGGCATCAACCTTTGGAAACATTAAGTACAAGGTTTAAGGGAACATAATTTTGTCTGGGATAATTGTTTCTTCAGCACTTAACATTTACCTGAGTGCTATGCCTTATATCTAGATGCTCCCTCACAAAGTCTCATGAGCTCATAGATAGGGCTTTCAGAACTGACTGTATCATGGGTGTTCAATACTGGGCATTGTTCAGTTTAGCATAGTTCTATGGATGATGGACTTACTTAAGAGGGAAAATCCACCTTAGGTGTGGGTAGCATCAACAATAGGCTTGTAGCCTGAATGGAATAAAAAGAGAAACAAAAAGGAAGTCTCATCTGTTTGTTTGGCTTGGTTTGGTTTTTGTTTGTTTGTTGGTTGGTTGGTTGGTTGGTTGGTTGATTTGTTAGGAGCTTCAGTCTTCATCACCTTTGGAGATCTGTCTCCAGGGATCCAATGTGCAGACTCTTCACTCTTCCAGTGCAGACTTTTCAGCCTTCCAACACATACTGTTTGGTTCCTTAATAAAGACACCAATGGTACCCTGCAGTGAACTCCAGGTCTTCCACAATTTGCTGGGTCACTCAGCTCTCCAACACACTACTCTGTAAATTATATATAATATATCATATATATAAATATGTGTGTGCATTACTTTAGTGAACTCTAACTGATATACCTGAGTAAGGAACCAGAATCATAAAAATCTTACATGTCTGACTCCCTTTGAATATTTCTTTAAAATAAAGTTTATTGGAGATTTGGTCTAAAATTTTTAAAAATTTTTCTGAGACTGTGAAGAAATTTTACTAATTCACTAAAAAACATTACAGGCTAAATCTGCTAAATTGAAAAGAAGTCTACTCAGACACACACACACACATACACACACACACACACATCCTTCAAGTGATACCAAGCATAAGAATTTGAGGTTCATTTAAAACTTCAGTATCTTTGAATTTTAACTAAGACAACAAAAACAAGCTGATATTTGATTTTAATTCTTCTGGGCTCTTAACTTCAGAAAACATAAATCTTTGATTATAACTTTTTCCCTAGGAACTTTGTGAGAGTGATGTGATGGTTAATCTCATATATCCAATATCTACACCAAAGAATGCCCTCATGGCTGGTAAAACACTACATCTTGTCTCTGCAAGATATAGGTGAGTGAATTCAGCAGACCAACTAAAGAAGATACAGCCTCACCAGTGTAGGTGGTGTCATTTAATCTGTTGAGGACGGTCAGAACAAAAGAGTAGAGAAAAAGGGCAAATGTGCTCTCTCTTCTGGAGCTGAGATATCCTTCCCTGGGATATCAGTGTTGTTGGTCCTCAAGCTTTCAGAGTCTGTAAATCATACCAGTGCTCCTGACCTCAGCTTCTCAGGCCTTCCCTCCCTGACTGAATTATACCATCAACTTCCTGGTTGTTCAGCTTGCTGATGAGCATCTGTTGTGACTCATCAGCCTCAAAAATATGTGAACCAATTCCAAACCTTCCGTGAGAGACCCAGAGACAGGGAAACAGAGACAAAGATTCCCATCGGTTCCCTTTTACTGAAGAAGCATAACTAATACATTTTTCATGTTGAAATTCATAGCATCTTCTGATTTTTTATTTTGAAATATGTTTATGTAGTTATTTGATTTCATTCTATAATTTTTAGGCTACATTGATACAGCAGGTCATGCTTCATATGAAAACTATGCTATGGTGAAATTTCTCTCTTGGATATACAGTAGCTTTGTAGTTTATTTAATTGATGCACTTACTGGGAACAATAATATGTGTTGCCAACAATGCCTCAAAGAAAATCATAAAGAAGTGGTGCCTTGCACTACAGAATGAACTCATGAACACCTGGCAAGAATGTTCTTCACTTAGTGCCAATTTTCTTCCCATTTCATGGAGTAAACATAACCCAACCAACTACCTTTGGCAATTCTGCTTTGTAAAGGACACTTCTGCCCACTGGATAATCTTTAATATCTTTGGCCCTCATCTCCTAAACACTATCAGTACTCTTTAAATCATTACTGCAAACAAAAGTTCCCTACAAGAAGATAATAACTCTGGTTTAGAACCACTGAGGTTTTAAAAGAATAAAAATCTCAAAAAAAAAAATTCTTCTACACTCTTGATGCTTCTTTCCATGTGAAGAGAGTCCTATAATGTAACATTCTTGTGCTCTTGCCAAAACTTTACTCCCTCCTCCTAAGAGAGGTGTACAGACTTACTGATTGGAAATTTTAAGAAAAAGTAAAATGGCACAGTCAGCTTATTTTTCTTCTCCTTTCTCTTAGAAGCAAGTTGCCTACAGAAAGCAGACCATACTATCTCTACAAGCTTGGGACAGTATGAGGCAGCTCTCACCTGCAGGGGTGAGTCTGCCTATTCCTGAACTATTTGAGACATGATAGGTAGGCTGCCTAATTCTGGACTCTGTTTTGAGGAAAGCCACTGTTCCTCTATACTGTAAAACCATCTCCAACATCATCTTTATGAAATATGATCTCCCATCTGTCCTACTTTCTCAATTCATTGGACATATTCAAAAAATACAAGGGCAGCCAGGCATGGTGGCACACTCCTGTAATCCCAGCACTTGGGAGGCTGAGGCAGGAGGATCGTTGCAAGTTTGAGACCAGTGTGGACTACAAAGTGAGCCCAAGGCCAGTCTGAACTGCATAGCAAGACCCTGTCTCAAAAAGACAAAACACACACACACACACACACACACACAGAGGCATTATTTACTGAACCTCCTCAAGGTCAAACAACTACTACACTCCCACCTGTGTACCAACTTAAGTTTCCTACCAGATTTCATTCCTCATCATGCACATGCTTCTTTAACTAAACTTTTCACCATCATTCAAACCCACACTGTTTAAAGACCTGGTCTTCTTACCCTGTCTCATTGACATGCAATGTTTATAGTGGCTAAGAAAACATAGATACCTAGAAATAGTTAGGAAACACAATAACAAGAACTGCCATCTGGGAAAACCTTCATTACCCACTATTTTCTTCATATTTATCTATTTTTCCTTCTGTCTAAAATTCCTGAATCAAGTCAACCTTCTTCTAAAAACATCTTCAATAAAATAATTATCATTAAGGTTTAGCGTAAGTTTATCATTAAGGTTTAGAAATCACATATATTTAAAATTCATTATTTAAGAGTTTACCTCTCATTCTTTTATTAACAGTACTTTTACTGCAAGAAATATTTTCCACAAAGATGTCCCAACTTGAGATTTCTGAGCTACTCAATTGTTCAACTATTTGGAGTTTTGAAGGAAAAAAAAAACACAGCATTCTTTTCAGCCAGTTTTTCCTCTTAGTCGCTAAACATGTATATTTTAAGAGAAATTTAATCCAGCTACTTCTGGTTTGTTTCCATTTAAATCATTAAAATGTTATTTTTAAGTCATGTCTTGTCCCAGAGACTTTTTAAATTAGCCTTTTTGCTTAAAAATCTAAACTGGCCACAAGAACATGAGTTCTGATGCCAAGTTTCAGGTTTGGAACAAAAGTGTGAGCCCCAAGTTGGAAATCAGTTTTAAATGCTGGTTATGACATAAAGGGACAATGTGGACTGCTTCTCTGACTCACTGAGCCTTTTGTGGAAGCACACATTATAGCTGGGGTTACCAGAAGGTCTGCAAAATAAATCCTGCATTCAGTAGTCAGTAAGAGCTTCTGAAAATTCTAATTTCTGGCTTGTCTTATGTTTGTACTAATCTTGTGTGGTTTCTCCTCTACAATATTTGAGGGAGGAAATGCTTTCAATGAAATTTTAATCCATAAAATAATGAGATGCATTCCTTTTTATGTGTGCTTTTCCTTCAAAAATAAGAAAATCACTTTAGTTAAAGGAGAATAGGTCCCCACTGAATAACACCATTATTTGAGGTCATTTCACCTCCTGCTACCCCGTAGAAAAAAAATCTCTTTCTCCTCCACAAAAGTACCTTTGCTACTGATGGGAGATTTCTTTTCAATCCCTGACTGCATCATAAATTAGGAGAAATTATGTACTTCCAAATATAAAATGAGGTACCAAACTGCCCCATGACACTGAGGGAGGAACACAAAAAGGACTCTCATTTTGCCTAAGCTAAAAGAAAAAATTTTATTTCTGTATAGGTTTCTCAGTTTTCCTCATAAGAAGTACAGACTTCATTTATTTATTGCTAAGTTTTCTGTTTTAGAAAAATATGTAACATATTAGCACAAAAATTAGTCTATAAAAACATATCTGTATTCTCTGAAGATTAGAGAAACAAATCCAACAGTACTGAAACTTATTAAGGAAATTTTTTTGCCTGTGTCAACTGAAAGAGCCAGTTTGAAAAATTAACAAATAGAGGAGGAAGTTTACAGGAACAGAGACTAAAGATACAATTAGGCTAAGCAGCATATCATCAATTTCAGACTTTTTTGGTGAAATAAATAAAAAAGCATTCAAGAACATATCTAGTTTTACATATTGATTAGAATTTAAATCTTGCAGCTTCTCAATTTAAAATGATGCCAAAATATTCTGAGTATTTTACATGACTTTTATGCATAGCTGTCTACTTCCTGAAGGACTTCCAAACTTATCAAATAGTTCTCCACCACTTTATAGTAACTTAATGGATCACTAAATCAAAGCATTTAAACTGCTAATGTCTAACCATTATTTATAAAACATATACCAATTATCCACTGGAGGTTTGTTTATAATGTTACCCATTGTAACAACCTGATGGCGCCAAATATAAAAGATGTACTGAAAAGCTTATAGTAACTTTGCTTTATTTATTTTTAATTAAATAAATTATTTAAGGAATTTCACACATAATCTCTTTAATACTCATCAAGGCCACTTTAATGAGGTTCTTTATCTTAAAGATAGCCCTTTTTAAAAGAACTGATGTTTAATCCAGTCATTCCATCTGCCTTGTCACAGTTCTTTTATCTCCACTTGAATTATGGACAATGACAACTTCAAAATTCCTGGGATCTTATATCCAAATTTCTTCTGGCAATTCACATTTTGGGAGTCTAGAGTTTAAATTGTACATAGCATTGATATTTTGGTACATGATCTACATTCTATATGATTCCTTAATAATTCACTTCTAATATTGAAAGTCAACATTTTTCATTATTAGACAAAATGTTACAGATCTCATTGTCACAACTGTAAGCATTTACTGTGATGGAAGCATGACCTGTGTCTCAATTTTAGCCACACTGACCAATTTTGGACACCAATCAACAGTGCCCATTCTAATCTAGAGTGAGGCTTAGTAGCTTTACTTTAAAGATTTCCAAAATTTACTCTTATTTATTGTTGTAACTTATGTTCCTAAATTCACACTTCAGTATGTCTCTTAATTTCTCCATCTGTGACATTATAAATGACACCACAATATAAGTTTATTATATAAATGACATGAATTATAAGATTAATGATTAATAATAGTAAATAATAATTTTTCAGGTTTTTGTAAGTGCTTGTCAAGCCACCTGAATGATTCAGTGATATTTGCAGAAGAGTATGAAATTGTTCAGTGAAGGAACTAAAAGCTTTTTCTTCTTTTATATGAGTCATTTTTAATATAGATAACATTATTGAATCTACTTTGTAAATTTACTATAAAGTAAATGGTTTAACAATTCCAAACAAGACTCATTATATGTTAAAAAAATTTAAAAATAACAAAATATTTTATAATAAATGTGATGCTTATATTTTAATATCATGCCTCACATTTTGAAAGGTAATATTTTAATGAGAAGTCCTAAAATATTTTGAACATTGGAATTTTAGAGAGGATTAATACAACTGTACATTCATATAATATACCTTCAAAAACTGAGGTAACAAGTCAGATAGATCACTAGAATTGTCATGTCTCAGCTATTCTTTACTACAAAGAATATATGTCCCATTTAAATTAACAAAATTTTCCTGATATTAAATTGTATAACTTTCTTAAGAGTTTTCAGTTTATTTTAGACTTCATCCCTTTGTCTCTTAAAGATCCAGAAAACATTATTTTCCATTTGTACTTTTTTCTTTTTTATCAATGCTTTCATTTTCTCACAGCTGAAATGCATTGAATTCTTCCACTGTGTTTGTATGGTATTCAATAAATCCCATTCAACATTTGGCATCGCTCACCCCTACCTATCTTTAATAAAGCAGTAATCCCTTTTCTCAGCAGTGCTGCATCATTCTGACAGTCATGGCACAGGGGTAATTTCCTTTGCCAACACGACAAGATAGAGAACATTCTGCACTGCTTCACAAGAGCCAGTTCAATGAGACCATAATGTCAATTGTTTCAAGGCAGAAAACCATTGTGAGACAATAAAAAGGCCGATGAAATCACTTTTAGATTTCATAGATTTTCTAATCTTATTTTTAAATGTTTCCTTCTTACTTAGAGAAAAATAAAATTAACTCAAGGAAACAATTACCCTTCCCTACTATGTTCTTCATTTCAAAACAGGCTAAATATTCTTGAGAATACCTTTTTGATTGGTTCTCCAAATCATTAAAATGACATCCACTAACACACCCAAACTAGATTCCTAAAAAGCTAGGAAAGACAAACACAAGATCATTCATTCTTTCTTTCTTTCCTGTTAGATTGTTTAGTTGTAGCTACAACAAGAAAGACATAACATAAGCACTAAACTTACCTAAATCCTGCAATGGTCTCACTTTTGAGTGGAATTGAATTTATAATGTATGAAAAAAGCAAAATTTCACTGTATAATTATATAATTTACTGAGCAGATGTCTTTCATATGGGAAGTAACAGACTGCCCAGTTGCATTTTGGTTAAGACTAAATTTCCCATTATTCAGGGTAAAACTATTTTGTTGAAATTTGGAAATCCTGAAGAAACCATCTCTAAGTCTCTCTTATGATTCTTGACAATGTTTCTTTTTTTCTAGGAATAATATACAGCTGTACACTCATTTCTGAATGCTTCTGACTTGCATTCAGCACATGATACTTCCTAGGGAATATAACTATTCTATAACCAGTTAGGCTATTTATCAAATTTCTATGATGAAACAAAAAACCTAGAGTTGAATAAGATATAAAAGAAAGAACAGATTATTTCTCTGTATATTCTTATAAACATTTAATATTATAAGTAAAACACAATGAAGGAAATAGGTCATTTTATCTCACTTTCTACTGTACAATTACATCACTATTGAATATACAAGAAAAGTCCTACATATTTAATAATATTCCCTTCCAGTTGACTTATACTTCAGAAGTATCTTATGGAGTGTGAAGCATTCTTATTCATGACCTCAACATTTTAAAACAGGCTGATTGATAAGTAATGCATTCTCTTCATTGATATATAAATAATCTAAACTCCAAATGTATCTTCAAAGTTTAAAAACATTATCACCCCTTGAAAGTATCTTGAAATTGCAATCATCTATGGGTAAGCATTTTCTAAAATCTCTCCCTCTGCATATGGATTTATGAGCCCCACAGTAAGACAAAGGGAAATTATCCAAGGAAAAGTTACACAAATGGCACTTATCCAATAGACTGGAGCCAAGATGATCCTCTGGAGGTGATTGCATAGGTTCAACTGCAACTGTGTAATATGTATGGACACCAATCATTTCTATGAAGGATGTCTCCAGAAGGAACAAACTAGAAGCACTATTTTTGTATCCTAAAATATTGGTTTATATTTAAAACAAAAAAATGGGAAAGATACTCAAAGTATTTGCACTATGGTATTTCTACCTCTAAACAGTTATATTATACAATAATACCATAATTTCTTGCAGCTCTGGAATATTCACAGCAAACCAAACAATAGAAACATAAAACTAAAAACATAATCCAGTATCAGACTCTTCAATGTAGTACCTGCAAAGATTAATAATATTCTTACTTGTGTGAACTAGATCAACACATGAAAGTATCTCATTTGATCCTGGACAACACAGTAGGGAAGATATTATGATCTTCCCTTTACAAATAAGGAAATTAAATCCCATAAAGTTTGGGATATATCCAAAAGCACTCAGCTACTAAGGAATGAGTAAGGATTCAAATCAGGTGTTATTTAAGAAGCAATGCCCTCTGTACATGCATTTTATGACAAGCACTGTATATTAATATGTCCGATAATCACTACATCCATACAATTAGGAATATAAAAAAGTCTTCCTCCCATCTCCCTCAAAATTCCTACCATCTCCAGTACCATGACCACTCTAAAATAATGATGATAATAATAATAGGCCCTGACTCATAAGTAAGCACTGTCTTCTAAGTCTTACTTTATGATGAAAACATTTCTGGTAATTTAAACATTTTAAATTGATCATTTTTAAAGTAGTTACCTATTTTATCAGCTATTTCTTACATTCCTCAGAAGAAGAAAGACAGAGTATTTATTAGTTAGAATTGGCCCATTTTAAAATTATACAATGATAAATACCTAACCATAGTCCCCTGTCCTGATGCTTTTGAAATTCAAGTATGATTTACAAGAAGTTTGTAATGGAATTTTTAAAATCAGCTATCTATGTACATTGTGTTCTGCATTTTGAATAACCTTTCTGTCAGCTTTCTTTCTGTATTAGTTAGCTTTCATGTCACTGAGACACAATACACCCAAACCTGCAATTTAAAAGAGGAGAGCTTTAATTTGACTCACTGTTTAGGGGATTCAGCCAGCTCCAAAACAGCATTTGTGACAGAAGGGTGTGGCACAACAAAACTTCTTAGTTCATGTTAATGAAACAGAACAAGGAAATGGCAATGTAGAGGATGAGGCCAGGGGCCATATATAGTATGCAAGATCACACCTCCATGATCTACCTGGACACGCTTAAAAGTGTGATTTACTAATCTGCTAGATATTTTAATCCAATCAAGTTAACATATCACTATTAATGATCACAAACCACCCCTTAGCAGTGTGGCATCTCCTTAAACCATATTTAACCTCTAAATAAACACAACAGTAAACTAATAATTCAGCCTAATATGATACAACTATCCTGCTGTATCAGTCAGTGCTTACTAGAGAAACAGATTTAATATATAAGTATTTATAAAAGAGGCTTACATTGGCTACATACATAGTCATGTAAGAAAGAGTACAACAGGGCTGTCTGTACACTGGAGATCTGAAGGATCCAGTCAAAGG
Source organism: Hydrochoerus hydrochaeris (assembly GCA_004027455.1). Lineage (NCBI taxonomy): Eukaryota > Metazoa > Chordata > Mammalia > Rodentia > Hydrochaeridae > Hydrochoerus > Hydrochoerus hydrochaeris. Next base: position 360,247 of record PVLA01000642.1, read on the forward strand.
TCCAAAGCTCAGTGTAGTGTCCCTTGAAAGTCCCTATCAGGAGGCCAAAGGGTTTATGTTGAAGGACTGAAGGATCTGTGCTAGAAAGCTGAGGAGTCTGTGCTAGAAGCCACGAGACAATATCCAACATGAAAGTGAAGATTGGATCTCCTCTGAAGAAACAAAAACAGCCTTCCTTCTTTCTTTCCCTTTTACCAATCAGGCAAACAAGCCTTTTGGTTGGTACTACTTGCACCCAGGGTGGCTTTTCTGTCTTCTGTAAATCCCTTCAACCATACCCAGATCTACTCTGATCTAATTTAGTTAGATGTTTATTATTCAAATTGACACAATCAGTTAACTATCCTATCTACCCTTTGTCAATGTGACAACCAAATAAATATGTTTCCTTAAATCATACTTAGCCTCCAGACACAAAGACAAGTGCTTAACTGTCCCTAACATGTTACAACTATCCTGCATGTAAATGGAAATGTACTAATTCCCTCCCCAAAATAGGAAGCAAGTTTTCTTTGGGTGATGCTTACTCCTCACATTTCATAACTTGAACATGATCATATAGTTTTAACAATACTTAACCAATACTGTCTACCAACATTATTTTACATATGAAGCATATTTAGGAGAGAACTATTACAATCCATGTTTCTGTAACTGATCGTGGAGCTACAGCTGGTATTTAAAAATACCTTCTTCTATTACCCATTCTCTATTCCTTTAGCCTTCAGCAAGTGCCTCAGCAGGTCTAGATTCTTTCCCTTGTGCAGTGACTCATATTCTCATGCCTGAAGGTTCTGGGCCATTTGTCATGCTACTTGGATTGGGTTGTTGTAGTTTCACACTGACCTTAATAACAGGGCCTGGTAATACTAGGAGGTGCCTTAAGGGATCTCCTGCACTCCAAGAATATTCTTCTTTTCCTCCATTGTGGAGTAGTAGTCCAATTTCCTCTTAATAGTCTGGGTCAATTACCCCTGTCAACATCATAACTCCCTTTTGAACCTGCTTGTTCAGAAACAGGAGGAGACCAAATAACCAGGGAGAAGTCTTAGCTTCCAGTTCAATGGTATCATTGTTATGCTTGCTGTACAAGTATTCCTCAAGGAACTAAGGCTTCTAAGCCAGCAGAGAATCAGTTTGCTGGAAGAAAAAACAAAACTTTGTTATGAGGTCACTAGGGGCAATGGTCAGTCATATCTTTTCACTTACACTCCTTGACTTCTGGACCCATTAATCCTGGATATGAGGGACACAGTAAAATTTAGTGAGTGCTAATTCAAAGCATATTCTGCCTTTTGAAGAACCCTGACCAAGTCCTACAAGGTACTGCCACCTAGCTGCATCTTCAAAAGATCATACTATCTTTCTATCAATACAGCTACTTCTGAGTTATGAGGAACATGGTAAGACTAGTGAATTCTGTGAGCATAAGCCCATTGCCTCACTTTTTGGCCATAAATACGTGTTTCCTGGTCAGTGGCAATGTCATGTGAAATTCCATGATGGTGAATAAGGCATTATGTAAGTCCATGGATGGTAGTTTCAGCAGAAGTGTTACATTCTGGGAAGGCAAATCCATATCCAGAATAAGTGTCTGTGCCTTTCTGTGATAGAATCAGTCCAATACAATGAAACTGCCACCAGGTTGCAGGCTGATCACCCCAGGGAATGGGACCATATCAGGGACTCAGCATTGGTTTCTGTTCCTGGCATATTGGGCACTGAGCAGTGGCTATAGGCTGATCAGCCTTGGTGAATGGGAATCCATGTTACTGAGCCAATGTATACCTTACATCCCTGCCACTCTAACTATAAAGCAAATAGGCAATGACAGAGGTGGCTAAAGAAAGAGGTTGACCACTATTGAGAGAATGGTCATTCTATCTGCTCAATTGTTAAAGTCCTCTTTTGCCTTTTGGTGAGTATTTACATGAGATACAAATATTTTTACATCCATTACCCATATAAAGAGGCCTATTCACATATCTCTTCTCCAAATGTCTTTGCCACCAATTTTCCAGTCATGTCCCTTCCAAGTTCTTGATCATCTGACCAGACCATTGTCTACACCCCATAAGTATACAGTCACACATTTGGACATTTTTTCCTTTGAGGCAAAAATGTATTTCTGGGTTACAACCTGAAGCTCTCCCCATTGTGAAGATTTCCCTGTACCACCATCTTTCAGAAAATTCTCACAAACATACCTGCAATCCCAGCACTTCTGAGGCTGAGGGCAGGAGGAATGCTATGAGTTTGAGGCCAGTCTGGGAAATAAAGTGAGTTTAAAGCCATCGTGAACTGCATATGAAACACTGTCTCAAAAGGACAAAGAAAGAAGAAAGAGAAAGAGAGAGAGAGAGAGAGAGAGAGAGAGAGAGAGAGAGAGAGAGAGAGTCCAAGAAATAGGCTTCAAAGTTCAGCTGCCCACTTACAGGTGGTCCCTGCATAACATGCAGAACTGTAATAGCTCCTATCTGGGAACCAAAAAGCCTCATGTGGTCATAGGTGGGGTTTTTTTAGACGTGGCTGTATCTAGAGTATATGCTGCTGGAATCAAGGATATATTGCTAGGATTGATTTGTGGTGTAATGCTAGCACTAAGGGTATGAGTATTACCCACTCTAAGGGTAGGTAAACTGGATAAAATATAAGAGACAGAAAGAGGACTGATGCTGTCATCACTTGTTGCTTGCTACTTTCTTCCTTTTATACACCATGAACTTCTTCTCCTCTGTGATGGCTCTCTATCATGCTACCGTGTCTTGGAGCCATGCAATTATGAACTAAAACCTCAACAAATTGTGAGCCAAATAAACCTTTCCTTCTTTTAACTTTGGGTGTCAGGTATTCTACTTCAGCAACAAGAAAAGTAACTAAGACAAGGACCATTTCTAAACTGGGCCTTCACCTTCTCTTCCTGATGGTTGATCATGTGGTATACCCCATGGTGTACCCCATGTGTCATCTGATGGGCATGCTGGGAGACAGAAGGTAATATGGCTAAAGTAGTAACCATGGACATTTGGGAAACTTCTTCTTGAAACTTACTTGTGCCCTCTGGGTATCATCTGATCTACTGAGTCATAAGGTTGGACATGCACAACTATAGTCCATCATTAATGGAAATGGTATATATGTGATCAACCCAGAGCAAGTTCATATAAAAACTGTGAAATAATGTATTAGAATGATGATTACCAGTGGCTAAGAAGACTAGGGGAGGAAGGATTTGGAAAGGTATATCAATGACTACTATGTTACAGTTGTTAGATCAGAGCAAGAAGACTAGTGTGCTATTGCACAGTACAATGAGTAGGGTTGTACATTTCACAAAGCTAGAAGAAGAGATTTTTGGTGGAAAAAAAAAGATGGTGTATTAATAGGTAGCATGGTAGAGAGCCTTTCTGAGAAAAACTCAAGATGCTAGAATTTAACACCATGGAGAACACCAGATGAAAGGAAAGGGATTCTCACAACCCATGAAGAAACTGAGGAAAAGAAAAAGAAAGAAAGGAAAAAAAGGGGGGGAAGCATGGATGGAGCATTGGCGCTGGTCCTGCACTGTGCTGGGTGGAGGGCTGGGGCTGGACACGCTCCCATCAGACCCAGTCCCACCATGTACTGGTCACATCTAGGACTCAGGCAACTCATGATCGAGTTGGGGGTCACGGTCCTGCTGAGATTGGCAGCTGGAGAAGCCCAAGACCCTTAGCAGGAGAAGGCATTGCAACAGGGAGCAGAACCAGCAAGACAAGCTGCACTGACCTGTGGTGAGAGCCGGGAACTGGGTCCTGCAGAGGCAGTGACTGGCTAGACAACATATTGGAGTTGGGCAGGACAGGCCTGAACCAGCAACTGCAGTGGCATAAGTCAGCTGCTCCTGGCCCAAAGCAGACTGGTGGGATCTGCTTGGGCTGGGTCACACCCTTGGTTGGGACCCAATAGCCAGGGATGACAGTGTCCTGAACCTGTGACATCCGCAGGACACAGACTAATGTGCTGAAGGCACTCACTGGTTGATTGGCTCAGAGGAGAGGGGCCATCCCACATTGCCCCTACATGCACCTCACAGATCAACAGCAAACTGGAGAGGGCAGCAATCCCCTAGCCAGCAGCAATCCCCTAGCCAGTATGCTTCAGAAAAACTTTAAGCAATACAGAAAGGACCTGAGACCTCTACCATACACCTGTCTGAAAGAAACCAGAAACATGACAAGAGGAAGAAACAAGAAAAAGCCTCCAGCTACTAACCCAGGGAAAATAAGTCCAGGAGAGGTAAATACAGAAGAGATAGAGGGCAGCAAACATGCAATATTGGACACAGCCACAACAGAAATAAAGAAATACTTCTGTGACCTCATCAACAAACTTAAATCTGAAATTCCAACTCAAGTGAAGCAAGGTATAAGAAGATTAATAAAAGAAATGCTAAGCACTTTTCAAGAAGACACAGATGGAAGAATGGAGAAACCCAGAAAAAGAGAGAAACCTTTGATGAAGAATATAAACAAAATCTAGAATACATGAAATAGACCCAAAGAGAATACCAGAAATTAAAAACTCCATTGAAAGCTGGCAAAATTTCTTGACAGAAACTAAAGACAGACTTTCAAAACTTGAATATAGATGCGCCATGTATGATCACGAAAGGAAAGATCTCTTAAAAATAACAAGGAACAGGCTGGGGATTTAGCTCAGCCACATAAGTACCTGCCTTGCAAGCACACGGTCGTGAGTTCAAACTCTGGTACCAATAAAAAATAAAAATAACAAGGAACCAGGAAGTAACAATACAAAAGCTAGAAGATGACAAGAGGCCCTATAACTTAAGAATAAAAAACATAAGTGAAGAAGCAGGGGAAAAATACTAATGAAATACAAAAGCTATTCACAGAAATAATTAAGGAAACTTTCCCAAGCACAGAAAAAGGAAATGATATTCAGACATATGAGGCATATAGAACTCCAGCCAACTACAACCAAAATAGATCTACACCCAGACATATAATAATCAAGATCCCAGAAATTCATCACAAGAACACAATATTTAAAAAGCGGTCAGAGAAAAAAAACAGATCATCTATAAAGGAAAACCCATCAAAATCACAACAGATGGCCAGGATCACACGCACTTTGTGTGAGAGGGGCTGCGTGCATGTGAGGGAGCAAGTGGCAGAATTTGCCTTATAGGAGGAGGATTGCAAGATGGCCAGCTGAGTGCTGGCACAATAAGAGAGCCTCTATGAAAAAAAAAAAAAAAAAAAAAAAAAAAACCTCAGACTCTGGAATCTGACAACATGGAGAAAGCCAGACAAAAGGAGAGGAATTTTCACGACCCAGGAAGAAACTGAGAAAAAAGAAACAGGAAAAAAAAAAAAGAAAGAAGAAGAAGAAGCATGGACGGAGGGCTGGAGCTGGGCAAACCCCAGTCACTGTACCAGCACGTCTTAGAGTCAACTCATGATCTAGCTGAGATCGCAGCCCTGCCAAGAGCATGGGTTAGTGAGCTCCAGACCCTCGACTGGGGGAGGCACTGTGACAGTGAGTGGAAACAGCCAGTCGAGATGCATGAACTTTGGTGAGTGATGGGAACTGGATTCCCCAGATTGGGAGGACCAGCTAGGTGACATTTTGGAATTGGGCAGGGCTGGCTTGAATCAAAACCCAAGGCAGTGTCGGTCTATGGCCCCTGAACCAAAGCAAATTGGCGGGATCTGCTTGGGCTGGGTCAGGCCCCTGGTTGAAACCCAATACCAGGCACAAGGCGGCTGTGAGCCAGTGGCATCCCCAGGGAACATACGAACTTGTTGAAGCATAAACTGGTTGAGTGACATAGGGGGAGGGACTGGCTCTCAGTGTGCACCTTGCAGATCCACAGCTGACTGGGGGGGGGCAATTCCCTAGCCAGTGCACTGCAGAAAAAGCTGTAAGCAATAGGAAAGGCCCAGAGACCTCCACCACCCACCCATCTGAAGGGGACTGGAAACATGACCAGACAGAGAAACAGTAAAAGGTCTCAAACTATGGAACCAGGGAAAGTGAGTCCAGCAGAGGTAAATGCAGAGGAGGTTGAGAGCAGCAAACCTGTAATGTCAGAGACAGCCTCATCAGAAATAAAGAAATACCTCCGTGACCTGATCATCAAATTTAAATCTGAAATTCTAACTCAGGTGAAGCAAGATACAAGAAGATTAATAAAAGAAGTCCTGGGTAATACTCAAGTAGATACAAATGAAAGAATAGAGGAACCCAGAGAAAGGAGACAAGACTTTGATGAAGAATATAAACAAAACCTTAGAACATATGAAACAGATCCAAAAAGAATATCAGGAAATTAAAAACTCCAATGAAAATTGGGCAAAATCTTTTAACAAAAACTAAAGACAAACTTTCAAATCTTGAAGATAGATTTGCAACATATGATCATGAAAGGAAGGATCTCTTAAAAATAACAGGGAGCATCAAGGGTAAGGTGCCCAGAACCTCCACTGTGGGCCCACCCTGCCACCAGGAACTCAGCAGAAGCCCTCCTTAGGCATAGGCTGCCTGGAACCTCCCTCATGGGAATGCCCTGCCACTGGGAACATCAAGGAGGCCCACCCAAGACTAAAAACTTCCCTGGACTGTTTCAGCTGGGCCTGCCCTCCCACCAGGAACATCAGAAGATCTCAGCGGGCTACAGGTAGTGTGAGAAAATTTGGAACTTTGCTCCCAGGTGGTGAACCTTGGACTAGAGTGGATTGACTGTATCAGTGTGGTGAGTATATCCCTAAAATAGAGGTGTACAGGGGATAAATAGGGCCAGTAGTAAATCCCCCTCTGACTAACTGTAAGACTTCAATGTGTCTGAAAAGAGTGTGCGTGATCACCTGCTACACATAAAAAACATCAGGAAGAGTGAAAATCACAAAACAAAAAAGCAAAATGCAGTCTCAAACATATAGTTCACCAGAAGCAAGTATAGGAAACATTGAAATAGAGGACCCTAAAAGTAACACACTGGAAATCTCTGAAAAGATAGCGAGTGAAACAAAAAAAAAAATTGCATCAGGCTATAGAGGAAATCAAATTAGAAGTACTCTCCCATGTAAAAATAGAAATAACACCTTTATTAAAGGAGTTGTTGAATGTAGCTAAAGAAGAACTACAGAAAAAAATATATGAGCATGGGAAACTGATTGAAACTTTGAACAATATAGAAAACAAGCAGAATTCATGAAAAAACTCAAAGAGACATCCAAGAAACAAAAACTTCTACTGAAAGCATGCAAAACTGCCTAAAGCAAGCTGAGGATAGGATTTTGGACCTTGAGGACAGGTTCACAGTTAGTGATCAGGAAAGGATAGAACTTTTAAAAATAAAAAAGCAGCATGAAATGAAAATCCAAAACCTTCATGATGATGCTAAGAGCAACAATATAAGAATAATGGGCATTAGCAAAGATACAGGAGTCCAGGCAAATGACATACATAAAGTATTTACAGAAATAATAGCAGAAAATTTCCCAAACATGGGGAAAGAATCTGATATGCAGATAAGTGAGGCATATAGAACACCAAACAGTTACAATCAACATAAATCCACACCCAGACACATAATAATTAAGATCTCAGACATACAGCATAAAAAGAGAATACTAAAAGCTGTTAGAGAAAAGACACAACTCACCTATCAAGGAAAGGCCATTAGAATCACAGCAGACTTTTCAGCACAAACCCTTAAGTCAAGAAGAGCTTGGAGTGAGGTATTTCAAGCCCTGAAAGAAAACAACCTTCAACCCAGATTGATGTACCCAGCAAAACTTTCATTCAAATTTAATTGAGAAACAAGATACTTCCTTGACAAAGAACAACTGAAGAAATTCATGTCCACCAAACCAAACCTAGGAAGAGTACTGAAACACATACTAGACAGAGATAAAAATGACCACAATCCCCAAAACAACAACAGAAAGAAACCACCAGGTAGGATAAGCAATTAAATAAGAGGAAAAGAAGAAAGAAACAACTGGAACATAACATGGCAAAGTCGAGCCAGTACATATCAGTGATATCCATAAATATAAATGGCCTCAATTCACCTATTAAAAAGAAATAGATTGACAAAATGGATCAAGAAACAGGATCCTACAATATGCTGTATACAAGAAACACATCTGACCAAAAAGGAAAATCATAGATTAAAAGTCAAAGGATAGAAAACAGTATTCCATGCAACAGGAACCCAGAAAAAAGCAGAGGTAGCTATTCTATTTGCAGACAACGTGAAATGCAAACCTAAAATGATTAAAAGAGATAGAGAAGGTCACTACATACTTGTTAGTGGAAAAATTCAAGAGGAAGAACTAACAATTATAAATATATATGCACCAAATACAGGAGCACCCAACTATATAAGACAGATACTAATGGACATGAAAAACCAAATACACAAGAACACAATTATAACAAGAGATCTTAACAGCACATTGTCACAAAGAGATAGATAACTAGACAAAAAGTCAGCAAAGAAATAACATAACTGAATCATACCTGTGAGCAATTGGACTTAGTAGATGTTTACAGAGTGTTCCACCCAACCACATCAGAATGCACATTCTTCTCAGCTGCACATGGGACATTCTCCAAAAGAGACCATATATTATCCCATACAACATTATTAAGTAAATGCAAAGGTATTGAAATCATACCATGCATAATATCTGACCATAGTGCACTGAAATTGGAAATTAATGACAAAAGAAATTGTAAAACCTGCATAAATACATGGAAATTAAATAACAGCCTTTTGAACAACAAGTGGACTACAGATGAAATTAAAGAAGAAATAAAACAATACCTACAATTCAATGAAAATATAGAAACAACATACTATAATCTGTGGGATGCAATGAAAGCAGTCTTAAGAGGGAAATATATAGCAATAAATTTTCATATCAAGAAAACAGATGAGCACAAATAACCTAATGTTCCATCTCAAGCTTCTAGAAAAAGAAGAGCAAGCTAAACCCAAAGCTCATAGAAGAGAGGAAATTGTAAAGATTAAAACAGAAATCAATGCAATTGAAACTAAAAAAACAATACAAAGAATTAATGAATCAAAATGCTGGGGGTTTTTTTTAGAGAATCAACAAAATTGACAAACCCCTTGCTAACCTTATCAAAAGAAAGAAAGAAAAAACCCAAATTCATGCAATAAGAACTGAAAAGGGAGAGATTACTATAGATCCCATGGAAATTCAAAAGACCATGAATACCTACTTTGAAAATCTCTACTCACATACAGTGTAAAACACAGAGGAAATGGACAGATTTCTAGAAACATATGAACTACCAAAGCTCGACCAAGAAGATATAGCAATTTTGAACAACCCAATATCAGCTGAAATTGAAATTTAATTAAAAACTTACCAACAAAGAAAAGCACAGGTCCTGATGGATTCACAGCTGAATTCTACAAGAAATTTAGAGAAGATTTGATTCCAGTACTTCTTAAACTCTTCAATGAAATTGAGAAAAAAGCAATCCTCCCTAAATCATTCCTGGAGGCAAGTATTACTCTAATACCAAAACCAGAGACAGATCCAACCAAAAAAGAGAACTATAGGCCAGTCTCACTAATGAACATTGATGCAAAGATTCTCAACAAAATACTGGCAAATAGAATGCAGTAAATCATCAAGAAGATTATACATCATTGCTGGGGTTCATTCCAGCAATGCAGGGATGGTTTAACATGCGCAAATCAATAAATGTAATACACCACATCAACAGGGCCAAAAACAAAACCCACATGGTCATCTCAATAGATACAGAAAAAGCTTTTGACAAAGTTCAACACATGTTCATGATAAAAACCCTTCCAAAACTCAGAATACATGGTGTCTGCCTCAACCTGATGAAGGCCATCTATGACAAACCAACAGCCAACATTATGCTAAATGAACAAAAACTGAAAGCTTTCCCTTTAAAATCAGGAAGAAGACAAGGATGTCCACTATCACCGCTCCTTTTCAATATAGTTCTGGAAACACTAGCCAGGCCAATCAGACAAGAGAGAGAAATAAAAGGAGAAGATAGGAAAGGAAGAAGTTAAATTATCACTATTTGCAGATCACCTGATACTCTATAAGGAAGACCCAAAAAACTCCATTAAAAGACTAATAGAGGTAATAAACAAGTTCAGCAGTGTAGCTGGATACAAAGTCAATGCTCAAAAATCAATAGCATTCCTGTACACAAACAAAAAACTCACTGAGAGAGAAATTATGGAAATATCACCCTTTACAATAACATCTAAAAAAATGAAATACTTAGGAATCAACCTAACTAAAAATGTAAAAGACCTATATGCTGAAAACTATACTACACTGAAAAAGGAGATGGAAGAGGATATTAGAAAATGGAAGGACATTCCTTGCTCTTGGTTAGGAAGAACCAACATTGTGAAAATGGCCATACTCCCAAAACTGTTATACAGATTTAACGCAATCCCAATCAAAATACCATTGACATACCTCACAGATCTAGAGGAAACACTACTAAAATTCATTTGGAAACAGAAGAAACCTAGAATAGCAAAGGCAATTCTAGGCAACAAAAGCAAGGCAGGAGGCATCTCAATTCCTGACTTGAAACAGTACTATAAAGCCACAGTGATAAAATCAGCTTGGTACTGGCAAAGAAATAAACCTGAGGATCAATGGAACAGATTAGAAGATGCAAGCACAACTACAAAGACACTCAGCCACCTGATATTTGACAAAGAGGCTAAATATGTCCACTGGAAGAAGGATAGTCTCTTTAATAAATGGTGTTGGAAAAATTGGCTCTCTACATGCCAAAGACTGAAACTAGATCCAAGCCTATCACCATGCACAAAACTAAAGTCTAAATGATCAAAGACCTCAATATTAAAACAGAAACACTAAATCTATTGGAAGACAAGGCAGGTAGAAGTCTTGGAGACATAGGGGTAAGCAGAGAATTCATGAACAAAACACAAACTGCACTGGAAACACTTCAAAGAATCAACAACTGGGATCTCATATTATTGAAAAGTTTGTGCACTTCAGAGGAAATCACCAAGAGTGAAAAGAAAACCCACAGAGTGGGAAAGAATTTTAGCCAGCAACCCCTCAGACAAAGGACTTGTGTCCAGAACATACAAAAAATTGAAAAACACTAAGCTCCCCAAATTCAAAGACCCTCTCCAAAAATGGGCATCTGAGATGAACACACAATTCTCAGAGAATGATATACAAGTGGCAAATAAATATATGAAGAAATGTTCACCATCACTGGTCATTCAAGAAATGCAAATTAAAACAACATTGAGATTCCACCTCACTCTGGAAAGAATAGCTGCCATCAAGAAATCAACTGATAACAAATGTTGGTGAGGCTGCGGGGAAAAAGGAACACTGCTCCACTGTTGGTGGGAATGTAGACTGGTGCAACCATTATAGAAATCCATATGGAGAATTCTCAGAAGACTAGGATTGGAAGCCCCATTCAATCCAGCTATTCCCCTCCTGGGTATTTTCCCCAAAGAACTGAAAAGTTCATATCATAGTGATATATGTGCACTCATGTTCATAGCTGCACAATTTGTGATAGCTAAATCCTGGAAACAACCAAGATGCCCATCAACTGTAGAGTGGATGAAAAAGATGTGGCATTTTTATACAATGGGATATTACTCAACTATAAAAAAGGATGATCTTGAGGCTGTCTTAGGGAAATGGAGACAACTTGAGACTATCCTCATTAGTGAAATAAATAAGAATCATATTTATAAATATCATATTGTGTCTCTAGTATAAAAAGTAATAAGAACTACAAGTGTAATAAAACCAAAATGTGTAATTGTAAAAAAGAGAGGAAATGAAAGTGCTCTAAGTGATATAACTGCATGTATGTTTGAGTGTGTAAAATAGATGACCATATTGCTTTGTTGGATCTTCGAGCAGAACTGTTTGTAGTCTGACTGTTTGAATGTTTACTATGTACCCTTTAACTTTGTAACTTGAACAACTACATCCAGGATGACAGTATGTAATTTATAAATTACTGATGTCTTAGTGGGGCTTTTTCTCATTTTGCTTTTTCTGTCTTTCATTTAGAATTCTGTATTGTTGCTACCCTTTTTTCTGTTTTGCTTTTTTTTCTTCTCTTTAAATAAAATTTTAAAAATTTATAATATCTATTGTAAAAAAGAGGAAAGAGGAAGCGCTATAAAAGATTTAGCTGCATGTATGTTTAGGTGTGTGGGATTGATAACCATATTTCTAGGTTCTTGTTGGACTGTTGAACAGAGCTGTTTGCACTCTCACTGCTTGAGTGTCTACTTTGTGTGCTTTAATTTTGTAACTTGAATAACTATTTCTGAAAGAACAATATGTAATGTATCAACTAGTGATTTCTTACTGTTTATCTTCTTCCCTTGAAATTCTGTAATATTTCTACCTTTTTCCTTTTTTTTCTCTTTAAATAAAAAAAAAACAAGGAACCAGGAAGCAATGATACAAAGGCTAGAAGATGACAAGAGGATTTATAACCTAAGAATAAAATATGTAAAGGAAGATGCAGTAACAAATACAAATGAAAGAAAAAGTCTATTCACAGAAATAATTAAGGAAATCTTCCCATACATAGGTAATGGAAGTGATGTTCAGATAAATGAGGCATATAGAACTCCAGCCACCTACAACCAAAACAGATCTACACCCAGACGTATAATAATCAGGATCCCAGAAATCCATCACAAGAACAGAATATTAAAAGCAGTCAGAGAAAAGAAACAGATTACCTATAAAGGAAAACTCATCAAAATCACAGCAGACTTCTCAATGCAAACCATCAAATCAAGAAGAGCTTGGAGTTTCCAAGCCCTGAAAGAAAATAAACTCCAACCCAGAATGATGTACCCTGCAAAACTATCTCTCAAAATTAATCGAGAGACAAGATATTTGCAGGACAAAGAGGAACTGGGGGAGTTTGTGACCACCAATCCAAACTTACAAAAAATACTGAAGGACATTCCAGAGAGAGAGCAGAAAATCACCAGGATTCCAGGAACAATGACAGAAAGGCCTCAATGAACGGGGCAGACAGTGGAATGGAGAAAAGTAAACAACAATGACAGAAAAATAGCATAGTAGAGATGAGGGAGAGAAGATTGGCTATAATCTCTGGATACACTAACAAAAAGAAACACAGGCAGAGTAGATCAGGAGATAGGGTCCATCAATCTACTCTGAATGAGAAATACAATCAACCTGAAGAAGGGTTAATGAACCAAAAGTCAAAGGTGAGAAAACAATGCTATATGTAACAGGGAACCAGAGAGAAATAGGGACAGCTTATCCTACAGCTGCAGATAGGTTGGAACCCCATGACACTTTTGTGCAGTGGAGAACTACTCAGTATAAGGAAGGAAAACCTTGAGGCTTTAGTAAGTAAAGGAATACAGCTCATGATCAAGTTCAGGGTTAAAAAGGTTCAGAATCACTTAGGTAAATAGCAGGTTGCCCCCCTTATCTAAAAACTAAAGGAGTTAGTGCAACCTGAAATGCATAAAGCACCCTGAGAAAGTGAAAGGGGAAGAACTGTCTAAAAAAGGAAGGCAGAGGACATTATTAACAGTGTATCAGGATTTAAGAGCCACATTATTCTCATCACTCTGTTTAGTTTGATTTTATTCTGTTTCAGTCTGTCTACTGGTACTAGATTTGACAGCACAGACAGCTACTCCCAAAATAGCAGGATATACTACAGTAGATATCCTTAACTTCCTATTAACTTAAACTGAAGCCCTGTATTACTTACTGTCTTACTATGACTGATCTTATTTGAATCTGGTTTGTTAGATCGCTGTTTTGTCTTGACTGATTTTATTGGTTTCTGGTATGCTTGATAGCATCAAATCTGAGAGTAGAGGCAACTATTCTGAAGATGACAAGATTCAACAGGATACCCATTCCAGTTGGATTATTAACTGCTTTTGAAGTCCTATAATGTCTCCAATGTTTTGTTTTTATTAATATTGCTATGTACTGCTATGTCCAGTCATACTATGCCTGATGATACAGACAATTCTATTGAAAATAACAAGAGATGGCATAGTAACTACTGTAGATCACCTAGCATTGTGGTTCTATATGACTTTTTTGTTTCATGTTTTTCTAGGAATTTGTTTTGTTGTCTTGTTTTGATTTTCCCTCTAAAACAGAAAGGATAAGTATACATGTAGAGATATATTTTGCATATATATATATATGTAATATATATGTATCTGCTCCAAACAGATATCTGTGTTTGGTTAACCAAAACAAGTGGGAAAAGGAGATTCATCAACATACATATTATTTGAAACCATATTATGATTGACTTCAATCAAACGAACATGAATTATGGAAAATAAAAGTAACATAAGCAAAATAAGAGGTAATAGTTTTAAGAACAAGCAGATAGGAAGTCAAAAAAGCATTCTAGTAAGAATACTATTATTTTCTATTTGCCATACTTATTGTTCAGCAAAAGTTATTTATTTGTAACTTGTAATATTTAGCTCAAATCATGAAATGGTGATTATCATAACCCTCATATATCCATCATGTGCCAAGATAATAAAGGGGGAAACAGACAATAAAACCTATATATATATATAATAAAACCTATATATAGATAAAGAGAAAGTAGGGCAATATTTCTATAAAATTTAAGAAGAAAGATATTGGCTAATGCAAGTGCTTAGACCAAATAGGAGTTTCAAGAATGTCAAGACATTTTTTACTTAAATGACTAATTCATTAATCCCTAATACCCACATGTTCTTCAAATTCTATATTCCACAAATATTCCTTTCATGCAAACTATTTTTTTAGTCATAACAGAATAATAAAGAGAAAAAGGTTATATATTGAGTAATCCTGGGTCAGTGTTTTAGTTATTTTTCTCTCATTATTGAGACAAAATACCTGACACCAAAAGTTAAAGGGGAAAGTCTTATTTAACTGCAGTTTATAGAGGCTTAAGTCTATAACCAGTTAGCTCCAAGGCAGGGTGGCATGGCAGAGAAGCAGCCATTCATGGTGGCAGAAGATACCAAAAGCAAAAGAGATCCTTTTTCTGTCCTTATATTGTATCCAGTCTACTGAGATTAGGGGGGTGCCAATCCATGATCCAGAAATTACCCACCCTTAATTCCAGCATCCTTAATCCTAGCATTGAATCATGAATCAATCACAAACTATAGATTCAGTTACCTCTGAAAAAGCTCCATGTAAAAGTGCATGACGTTTTGGGGAACAGTTAGACACAAACCATAAGAGTCAGTTAAGAGAGAGAGAGAGAGAGCAGTTCAAAATGAATAATGATAAAATTTGCATCATTTTTCCATGGGTAAAATTGATACAACACAGAATAAGCCTCACTATTATTTCCTTTTCTTTCCAATTTGCATCAAACATAAATTTAATAAGCTGTTGCCTACAGCAGGTTAATATGGAAAAACTGCACAAGCCAAAACCTGGCTTCAGGCAGCAGTATCTATAAGAACAATCTTTTTACTGAAGAATTGACAGGAAATTTCCAAAAATACAAAACAATGTTCTTTAGGAGAAAAAAAATAATGGACTATGAAGCCTAGATTTGAAAAACACTTTTAAAATCCATGTACAGAAATGAAGTGGTATAAACCAAAGTGATTGTATTAACATAGGGGTGAAAATTACTTTTGACTTCTCATATTATTAGGATATGGCTATCTGTGAAGAGTTTTCTTCCACATGCTTCTTTATATTTCTAATACTTTGTAAAATTATTTTTCCTTTTCAGCAGATGATATTGTTTACATTTAGAACAGCCATTCTTTTGTTTTCCAAGTTCTTCTCATAATCCCACTACCATCATTAAGTGAAGTTTATATCTTTTTTATGGGAAAGCCCCTGGACCAAGCATACTTTTATTCCCTGTTTGATACATAGAATAATATATCTATTTTTTAAGTAATCATGTGAGGTACTGAATGCAGGTAAAATGCATATGCTTTTTTCCCCTACTATATAAAACTTGAACCGAGCATAGCTAGAGACTATTTATACTAAAAAACCTTCTCAGCCTATACTGAATTAACTCTTTTATAGTTCTTTTTATCACCAACCTGGGTAGCATGGCTCTAAATTCCTCGTTTCTGTAAAATAATTTACTTGCCTTGTAATACAGCTCTATAAGATGACCTCCAGAATTTAATTTACTATGCAAGGATTCAGTTTGAGAATATCTTTGCATGCTATAATTAAACCTAATAAAATTCACGACATCATCTTTACCTTTGCCAGTGAAGTATAAAGCCAATAATATGCCCACACTTAAAATAATCCTTTCCTTCTGGTTCTAAATATTCCCATATATTCCAGAAAATAATTTTTGTTCAAGATTTCAAACTCAAAATATTTCCTTTTAGTTTTATAACAAATTATAAATTTGAATTTTGCTTGGTTTGTCTTGGGAAGGATACAGAGTGAGAAGAGAGAAGGGAAAGAATATATTTTCCTTGTCAATGCTCCATTTTGTTTCAAAAAGTAAATCAAACCCTTTTTATAAACTTTTTAGTTATTTAAACAATCAAACCTAAAATATTTTACAGTGTAAAAATAATTAACTGAAATTCCTCTCAAAAAATTACCACTAAAACTAGGCAATCATTCATTCACTCTACACTCATTTCCTCATTCTGATTGAAGTCTAATGGAAGATAAAGCTAGCTTAGTAAAAAATCACCCCAAGAGTTAAAAGTACCTAATATATATTTTTTGAGAGAGAGGAAGAGAGAGAGAGAGAGAGAGAGAGAGAGAGAGAGAGAGAGAGAGAGAGAAAGTGGCCATACTAAAGACAGTAAAATTTCAGGTGTCTTAAGCTAAGATGACAAAAATGAAACCCAATTATCCAAAACTACAGTAAAAAAATAAGTAAATAAGTTTTTAAATGTGAAAGAAACGACCTCTCCATGAAAGTAGGAAAACAACTCTTAGCAAAGCATGTTCTTTATAGTTACAGTCATTTTCTACAGTGTGATGTTTTTGCCTGAACTAAGCCACTCTTCTCTTTCCTATCTAGACCATTTATTTATGACTTACCTAAAAATCGAAGACTGAAGAATATAGTTTTCAGAGGCTCTGGAAATTGTTCCTAGTAAAACTGTTAACCTTCATTAGGTTCTCAAAGACAGTATCAATATATGATGTAAAAGTTGTCTCAACTAAAATGGTGTTACTTCTGAAAAGCCCTAAAGAAAAGTCATCAGTAAATCTGGAAGGGTATGAAAGAGGAGAGCTCATGCATGTGCACCTGTCAACTTCACCGAAATCTGCCAGAACTACAAGCTTGCACAGAGGTCACTGCAACCTTACAGAAAAATCCCTTCTGCAAAGACTTCTGTCCAACATTTGTGTGTTTAATTGGACTTGGGCCACTCCTCACCCATTACTAATCTTTGTAGCCAAGGATTATTGCCTCAAAATGTTTTATGTACTCCTTCCCATTTTTCCCTTAAGAACTTCTCATTGCCTCAACTTTCTTGAATACACACATAATTTACTATATTGTGTGTATTCCCATTACAATGCTCTGCTAGTCCCAAATAAATACCACTATTCTTTGAAGAATTCTGACTGTTATTTAGGTTGGCAATAGAATTACTGGCCAGTTTGCCCGTTGCTTCCTAATTCCTGTTCAATTTATAGAAGAGGCCCTAATTCACAAATGGAGCAGAATATGAAGGAGGTGATAGTCTTTCTGAGTACTTAATGGTGGTTGCATTACCTAAAAAGCTTCCCAAAATGCAAGTGTGGCTGAAACAAAGGAAGCCTGATGTGCCCCGGAGAGGAATTAAGGACACAGTTGTGGCTGTAAAAAGCCAGGAGAAACATCTGGGACCAGGGAAGAGGAAGGTATAGAATGTAGTCAAGTCACAGCCATTGAAGATTTGAAGAACTTGGAAAATGCTCAAAATAAAGCATAAACGTTAAGAAAGGAAACTGTATATTTGGCACGACCCAGATTTCATGATACACCTATATACTGTCTAGAACGACAATACACTAAATTTTATGAGCTAGGGTTTTTTCCCCTACATTAAGGTATATGTTCATTTGTTTGTTTTGTTTCTTAGCATTCTCAGTTTTAACACAAATTGTTTTGTGCAGCTGAGAAGTACATACCACACAAGTATTTTGTGAAAATGTGATCCCCTTACTATCAAAAACTGATAGTGTAGCATTGAATTCCCATGCTCAGAACAGTGAAGAACAAGATAAAACTGTTCATTAACATTACATCTTTACTTCCAACTCTAAAACACATACTTTCTGGTTAGAACACTACCAGGTACTCATGGTCCCTGAGGGCAATGGCTACCCCACTGGGAGGATGACAGGCAGCAGCTGTGCCTCCTTGAGCCACCAGGCCAGCACCTGATGCACAACCTTCCCTTCCCCCACCTCCTCCTAAGTCCTCTCCCCATGCCCCTTCCCCACTACCTCCCGCTTCCAGCACTCACCCCTCACCCAGCACCTCGGCAGCCCAACCCCTACTCACACACCACCCCTTTCTCCACCCAGCTGTCCTCACCTAACTCCACCCACTGCAAAGGTGACCCTCGGTCCTGCATAGGGCCTCTTCTCAGCCCTTGGGCTGCCACCTATGCGGTACTGACCTCTGTCTGTACCTTGCAGGCATAGTGAATGCTTCTGCCTTCCCTCCAGAAGTCAGGCTTTCTCTGGGAATGAGGAACATCTCAGATTTTTAATCACTCCTCAGCCTGATGATGTTTACCCCAGCCAGGAACCAGAAGCTCATGTCTGACCATTGATTTCCTCAGCCACTGCCTTAGTGTTCACTTGGCTTTGCCTAGGAACCCCCTACATCTGTCTTCCTCTTCCCAAGATAGCGGTTCTCCTCTGCCTAGGAACCATAATGGTAGAAAGGCTTCAAGGAAACATTAACTTCAAGGGAATTTGAAAAACTAAGAGCTTAATATTTTCAAGATGCCAACATCACATACTTTTTACTTCTATAATTCTTTCTCCACAATATTCTTAAAGCGTAATGAAAGATCCCAGTTTGCTTGTTACAGTAGAATGGACCCAAAAGAGTCCGGGTTCTTATGCGCAACAAGAATTGCCAAACATAAACCACATAGTAAGTGGCTAGGTTTATTGAAGATCACAAGATGGTAACAGCAGGAATAGGCAGAAGGGCTATAAGAAAAAGGAGAAAAAGTAACCTTGATATCTTGGGCCTCTAGTACTGGGTCAGATACCTCCAACTCCAGCTGCCTCCCATTGGTCTCTCACTGGTAATTTGCCACCTTTTATCTCCTGAGCTTAAACATGGATAATTATCAGGGTAGTGTTGTGTTTACAGATGAATGAAGGGAAGGAAGTGACTCCCTCAATTTCCCTGTTTCCAACTGTGCAACTATTCCAACCAGCTCATACTTGTAACCCCTGGGAGACTAGAGCAGGGGGTTCTCAAGTTCAGCCTGGACTTAACCAGACCTTGTCTCAAAGTACAAAAGGTCTTAGGGTATAGCTAAGTACAAAAGCCCTAGATTCAGTCCCTCATATGAGGGAGAAAACAGTGTAAAGAAGGAAATCCCAAACCCTGGGCTGATTCTCAAAATCAGTGACATCCAGATAATTCTCAGTGCCCACAGAATAACTTTTCTGGAATACGCTCCTATTTTAGATTCCTAGAGAACATGGTGACAGTCTTGCTTAAGTGGAGAGAACATGTTTAAGACAAGTGCATGTGTCTGATCTTGTACATGAAGTGCTTAACTTGATATATACATACTTACATATCCAGTACAGTCAGCTACTTTCATTACATGCAGAAAGGGAACAGATCAGAATAGAAGAAAACTGATATTTAAAGGGCTGAGCACAATATCTGCATGGGCCCATTAAGACATAAATCAACCATTAATACCACTTGACAGGCTACCTCCAATCCAGGACACCAGGAGCACACATGCCACTCGCCTTCATCTCACTTCCCATCAAACACACTATAATACTGATGCTGAGTGGAAGCTGCTTCACCACTGTTAAATTGTGCCTTAGAGCAAAAAGAATGTGTGAACTATATATAGATTGGAACCCGGGTATATACAGTAAAATGCTATCTTATAGCATTTGGCTATTTTTGGAAAATGTCTCTCTAGAAATCATACACGCAAACTGGAGATATAGAGCTCTGCAGTCTGTTAAACTAATTATTGAGAGAGGGGGAAAAAAGTGAAAACAGTAAGTGAATTAATCTAATCAACAAAAAATTCAGATGAGAGAAATGTAGAAAGGATCGAGCAGGTGAACTATTGTGGAAGATGAAATTGGGTAAGAAATATGTGGAAACTGGAAGTGGTGGTGCACACCTGCAACCCCAGCACTTAGGAAGCTGAGGCAGGAAGGTTGCCATGAGTTCAAGACCAGCCTGAATTACATAGCAAAACTCTGATTCAAAACAAAACAAAACAAAAAAGAAAAGAAAAGAAACATATGGAAATTGATCCATTGAAAACTGATTTTTGACTAACTAGCTTTTCCAGATAGATGCAGTAGTAGAATATTTTTTATTTTATTGAAAAAAAAAGTAAAACAGAACTTCATAACAAAATAATAGGGAATAACAGTAGTTAATAGATTATACGTTGTCATCTTCAAAGTAGTTACACAGAGTACAAGATGTGGACATAAAAATTCTCCAATTGATATTAGCATGAACCCACCTTTTCAATTTCTGATTTTAAAGTGAAACCTTTTAGTTTTTGTCCATTTAGTATGATGTAGGCAGTTGGTTTGTCATGGATGGATTTTATCAGATTGAGATAAAGATCATATATTATTATTTTCTGTAGGGTTTTTATCATGAATGAGTGTTGGACTTTGTCAAAAACTTTTTCCGCATCTATTGAGATGATCATGTAACTTTTGTCTTTGGATTTGTTGACATGGTGTATTACATTTACTGAGTTATACATGTTGAACCATCCCTGTATTCCTGGGATGAATCTTACTTGTTCATGGTGTGTAATCTTCTTGATGATTCATAAAATTCTGTTTGCTAGCATTTATTAAGGATTTTTGCATCTATATTAATTTGGAAGACTGGCTATAGTTTTCTTTTTGGGGTATTTCTTTGGTTTTAGTATAGAGGTAATACTTGCCTCCAGAAATGGGTTAAGGCAAATTGTGCCCTTTTCAACTTCATTAAAGAGTTTGAGGAGCATTGGCATTAAATCTTTTCTAAATTTCTCATAGAATTCACTGTGAATCCATCAAAACCTGGACTTTTCAGTATTGGTAGAAATTTTAGAACCTTTCTTCCCTTTGTTTAATAGCCCCCACATTTGTTGTTTAAAACTGCCCAAGATCTCTCCTCATTTAAACCAACTGCACTTCACAAGGCCAGAACAAACTCGGTGATTTATGGATTATTTTCCAAATGACCTACTACAAATGACAAACATACAAATGAGAAAATTTGGTAAACCAAGGCAGTTTATTAAAGCCAGCAATTACAACACATATGTCCTTGAATTTTTCCAAAAAGTTATTTTGAAAGGCAAAGCAATGCTGCTGATCTGTTTTGCTCATTTGGTGTCAGGTTTAGCAATCAAATGAGTACTACCATCATAGGTGAAAAAAGAGTCTTCTCTTGCCAGGCATGCTGGTGCACACCTGTAATCCCAGTACTCAGGAGGCTAAGGCAGGAGTTTAAGGCCAGCCTAGGCTACACTGTGAGTTAAAGAGCAGCCTGAATTACATAGTGAGACCCTGTGTCAAACAGACAAAAACAAAAAGTGCCTTCTCTTTAGCACGGTATATAAAAGTATAAAAATAAAGATGTCACTGAAGCTATTTCAGGAAAGTTTCAAAAAAATAATAATAATCTATATAAGGCCTAGGTCATCTCATTATGGAAAAAAATTTTTTCCATAATGGTTACCAGTGCTTTAAAATCACTGTGCTATGAATTTGTATTTCATGAACATTAGTTAATATCATAAGTTGACTTGAGTAATACTTACAAATAGAACTGTAAAATAAAATATTCCAGGGGTGAAAGCAATGAGAAGCTACAGTGTAGAATACTGTCTTAAACTGAAAAGAAAGGTGGGTGTAATCCTACCAGTCTTCCTGTAACTCAAATTGGCAACATCACGATAAGTTTACAACAGCCTGTTCCTATGCATCTCTCAAACTCTTCTTCAATTTTATTTTCTGGATGCCACAGAAAATCTCACTGAAAAAAATTAATACCCTTCAGATCAGAATTTACCCCCCTGCCAAAAAAACATTTGAAAACGTGAAGAGTCACAGTGCCCTCTAGTGATACTCTGATAAGATCCACTTTTACTTCACTTTCCTAGAACAACAGATTAAGTGAATCTTACACATTTCTAGAGCCTGTTTACTATAAATATTTATGAATGCTAGTATCTGTTTCTGTTTTGGGGGAAAAAGTATAAATTGCAATCAATTAACCACATAGCATACTGGTGAATAATCCCTTTACTGTTCCATTCATTCTCATCTGGAGGGGAAAAGGCTTAATTCCAATCAGTTCTGAAAAAGAAGTTGCATTGCAATGTAAAAACAAGGACAAGTTTGAGGAGTTGTGGGTCTGTTTTCCAGTCCCAAATCTGTTACTGCCTGGCAATGAGATTTGAGATGAGAAACTGGATCTTATTGCCTTTTGTTGTCTTTAACTATAGATGATCAAAAGCTTGGACATATTGGTAAGAATATACAGAAATAAATTCAACATTTCTGGTGGGAACATCAATGTTGCAGCCTTTCTGAAGCAAAATTTTGCGCTGACTCTCAAAAAACCTCAAATGTGAATTGTCTTTGTGCCCAATTAGTAATATCCAAAATTGAACTCTTACTCTGTTCTACGTATGGTTCTTAGACTATATTAGCTCATTTAATCCTTACAACAATCCTTTGAGATAGGTACTTTAATTAGACCTATTTTGCATATAAGGAAAACAAAACACTAAACTACCAAAGCTTACATAACCAATGAAATTGGTAAATATCTACACACAAGCCCAGGCTAAATGGCTCAGAATCCATATCTTACCACCATACTGTACTTCCAGAAATTGAAATGAACTCTCATTTGCCAGAATAAAACACCCTGGAGAGACCCAGACAGAGGGAGATGGATCCTCTTGACACAGGAAGAAATTAAAACGTAAAAAGCTCATCAAATACTTCAGGACAACTGAAACAGCTAAAGATTATGGGACACAGTGTTTTCCTTTGCAGCAACCCACCAAGTTTGCAAAGGCCTGAATCCTAAGGCCCACAGAGCCACCCAAACTCATTCCTGCCACCACTCACAGGAAGCACAGCAGTGCTGAAGCCAGGGGTTGGTGAGCCCCACAGAGAGCAGAGGCACTGAAGGGACCTTCATTAATCCATGGTCAGTGCTGGGAATGAGACCCCCCACACACATGGGAAGGGCACAACCAAATGGGTGACATGTTGGAATCGGGAAGGAGGAGCCTGAACTGGGAGTGAGAGTGACTTCAGTTATTTGCTCCCTCCCCAGAGCAGATTCATGGGATTTGCTTGGGCTGGGCCATGCCCCTGGCCGGGACCCAATGAGCCATCCCAAATCGATTCCCTGAGCCTAGTACACATTTACCAGGTGAAGGCCCCTGAAGTTTGGCTGGCCCAGTGGGGAGGGGCAGGCAAATACAGCCACTGCTTACACCTCAGTTAGGAGCAGTCAGGAGAGGGTGGAGTTCCCTTGCCAGTGTGCTTTGGAGGAAACATTGCCAACAGAGAAGGGAGCTGGGACCTGCACTGTAACCCGTGTGGAGGAAGCCAGGGCCATGACAGGAGAGAGAGGCAGGAGGAGGCCCCCAGCTCAGAACCCTGAGAGCAATGATCCAGGAGAAGAAAAAACAAGGGAGACTGAGGGTGGCAAACACGCATCATCAGACATGGCTTCAATGGACATTAAGAGATATCTTCAGGACCTTGTAGATGAGCTCAAAACTGAAATATTAAATCAGGTAAAGCAAGATATGAGTAGAGTAATAAAAGAAATGCTCTCAGGAAGCATCTCTCAGGATGATACAGATGGAAGAAGGGAGGAACACAAAAAAAGGAGAGAAACATTCGATAAAAATATAAAGAAAATATAGAATACATGAAGCAGATTCAAAGAGACTACCAGGAAATTAAAAACTCCATTGAAAGCTGGCAAAATGCCTTAAAAGAAACTAAGGATAGACTATCAAAACTTGAAGACAAGTTGGCTGTGTGTGATCATGAAAGGAAAGATCTCTTAAAAATAATGAGGAAATGGGCAGTAACAATACAAAGGCTAGAAGAGGACAAGAGAATCTACAATTTAAGAATAAGAAATGTAAACAAAGAAGCAGGAATACATACAGGTGAATTACAAAGGCTATTCATGGAAATAATTAAGGAAAACTTCCCAAGAATGGGAAAAGAAAATGACATTCAGTTGTGTGAGGCATACAGAACTCTAGCCACCTACAACCAAAACAGATCTACACCCAGACATAATAATCAAGATACCAGAAATTCAATATAAAAACAGAATATTAAAAGCCGTCAGAGAAAAGAAACAGATTACCTATAAAGGTAAGCCCATCAGAATCATGGCTGACTTCTCGACACAGACCATCAGATCAAGAAGAGCTTAGAGTGAAGTATTCCAAGTCCTGAAGGAAGGTGGCCTCCAGCCCAGATTGATGTACCCTGCAAAACTGTCACTAGAAATTAATGGAGAAAGAAGATGCTTCCATGACAAAGAGGAACTGGGGGAGTTTGTGACCACCAATCCAACCCTACAGAGAATACTGAAGGACATTCTAGAAGAAAGAAAAAAACATACCAGGATTTTAGGAACAGTGGCAGAAAGGCCTCAATGAGTAGGGCAGGCAGTAGAATGAAAGAGAAAACTAGACAAACAAAGGCAGAAAAATAGCATAGCAGAAATGAGGCAGAGAAAGACAACTAGAATTGCTAACATAGATGGTCTTCATATACTATATTGTTAATAGTGAACCAGGATTTAAAACCTACATTACTCACACTACTTTGCTTAGATGTATTATATTCTGTTCCAGTCATTCTACCTGTACTAGATTTGAGGGCACAGACAGTAATCCCAAAAATAGCTGGATATAGTATGGTAAACATCCTTAATTTCCTATTAACTTAATCTAAAGCTCTGTAAAACCTACACTGTTTTACCATGACTGGTCATAATCGAATTTGGTTTGTTGGATCGTTGTTTAGTATTGATAGATTTTATTCAAAGCTGTTATGATTGATAATATCAAGTCTGAGAGTTTAGGCAACTGCACTTAAGATGACAAGATCCACTAGAATATCCACTCTGGTTTGATTATTACCTACCTTTGAAGTTTTATACTGTCTACAATGTTTTATTTTTACTAATATTGTTATTTACTGCTTTATTCAATTATACTGCTATATTCTATTATGCCTGATGATATAGACATTCTACTGAAAATAATAAGAAACAACACAGTAATCATTGTAGATCACCTTGTACTGTGGTTTTATACAACTTTTTGGTTTCATGTTTTTATAGGAATTTGTTTTTTTTTGTCTTGCTAAGTTTTGTTTTTCCCTCTCATACAGAAAGGATAGAAATACACATAGAGATTCATGCATGTGTAGCTGTTTACATTCTCACTGTTTGACTATCTACTTTGTATGCTTTAATTTTGTAACTTGAACAACTATTTCTAAGAGGACAATATGTAATTTATTAACTAGTGATTTCTTATTGTTTATCTTTTTTTTGGAATTCTGTATTATCTCTAACCTTCACATGCTTTTGTTTCTCTTTAAATTAAAATTTTTTTAAAAAAAGAAAGAAATTGAAATGGAAATTTATCTTAAGGAAACAATCAAGAATATTGAATTGGAATATTAATCTTACCATCTTTTATAGTAGAGTTTTTAAATAACTTAGATAACTAATGCCAGGGAAACCATTAAGAAAATCATCTTAAAACCAAACCACTAAGTAACATTAAAGAGCATCTAAAGCGTGGAAAATGTGCCCAATATATTAAGTGCAAAGAACAGGTTATAAACATACATATGTGTACATACTACCATTTTTCAAGTATTTTCATTTTTACAAGAGAGAATTTTTCAATGCATAAATATAATTATATCTAATTAGTAAGAACTAGACAATGTTTTGGTTTTCTTCTTTTCTTCTTTTTAATATTCATTTTCCAAGTTTTCTATGATTCTAAAAATATTTTCAAAAAGGGATTCAGTACAAATGTGCTCTAAGATACATTTATTTCCAAATTTCTATTATTTAGGGTGTGATAAAGAATAGCCATGGATTTTAGAACTGGGGGTGGGAAACACTTACCATCTCTCCAGTTGTTCACAAATTGGCTTCCTTCTCAGAATGAACTGGAGAAATCAAGCTACAAACTCCCAGGTTCCCTTTTTTGCCTAATTCAGATTGCTAATGAGTGATACCAAGTGCTTCTTACAGCCAGACAGTTTGAAGAATTATAAGTTTGCATCATGTTTTCCTCTAAATAGCATATAAAGCAGCACTCTTGAAAAAGAAATGCAAATCCCAACATCAGCTGTTGGCTTTTATATGAAATTCAATTGATATGATAATTTTAATTTCAAGTTCAAATTTTTAATTTTCTTGAGGAAAAATGGTTCTTAAATGGAAATTTTATTAATTAAAAAAAATGTTGGGTTTGGGCTGTAGCTTGGTGGCAGAGTGCTTCCCTAGCATACACAACTCCCTGGATCCAGTTCTCGTTACCCCCAGCACCACACATACAAAAATAGTTTAGCCATAAAACTTACAAAAGACCAATAACACTAAGCAGAGACTGTGTTCTAACTATATTCATTGTAAATGACTTATTCTCATTTCTCAACTACATGTTATTTAAAGAAATCAGCATTTGTTCCTTGGTGGTCACAGGTATGAAAAACAAAATGTCAGACTCAAAAAGAAAAATACATATTTGATACTATTAGAGCTTTAAAAGAAAGCTTTGTTTTAAACAACAGATTGACAATGTATTCTCAAAAGTCCTAACTATATAGAGTAAGGAAAACACACATAGGCACACAGTGGAAGTATTTTTAAATAAGAGTTGGAGAAACAGGTACATGTCCAGAGCTTTTCTTGGAGTTCCAGAAGTCAAGCATTTGTGGACTTTTCTGATGTTACTTGGCATATTCTTGGAGCAGCAATTTTTATATGCAGTCTAATAATCTTAATGAGTCTTAAACTGACTGCAAAAAAAAAAGAGATAAAGTTACTTACCACACTCGGAGATGTACAGACTTACCCAGTCCACAGACATAGGTACATGGCCCACCCATGTCATTTTGTGGATGAAGATATCTCCCAAAAGGTGTCTCCCACAGAAAACAGAGGCAGGCTACAGTCTAAGAAAAGATAGATAAAATGAAAGGTAAAATGGTTCATCTCTAATTTCTGCCATTCAAAAAGAAAAATAATGTATACTGATATAACAGTTTTAACAAAAGAGTACATATACATGCACACAATTATTTGAAAATGAAACCCTGGATGGAGGTTGAATTTATTAGGCTCCATGAAAACAGTTTGGCAATAACTGCCCCTGAGGCAACATGAATTGTGGGCAACTTGTGCTGAGGTGTGATTGCCAGGTGACACCTTTCCCTGAGCTGTCACTGAAAATTCTGGTCCAGTTCCCTTACCTGAACTTTCATTCTGCTTTCTGACAGTCCTGGAAAATGTCCTCAAGGCATCAAGTACACACATAGTCTAAATGAACTATAATTAAGGTGGCAACCAACCAAGGAAAAGAGCAGACTGTATTAGCTTAATTATTTCCTTTGCATGGGTAGCAGATGGACTCCAAATTCCAATAACCTTTCTCTACCTCAGCAAAGGCTGACAATACATCATTATACTTGGACGGGAGCAAGGAGAAGGTGCCTAGCAACTAGGACTTGGAATGCTTGGGCTTTGGTCAATTTACATCATACTCTTAATATTAAACAGGCGTGCTCCCATTTGCCAGTCATCACCTCTTTTTATGTTTTTTAAACACAAGAAGATGAAAAAGTCTTTCCTGAAAGTACTTTAGACCCTTAGATACAGAACAGTAGAAGTATTTAAGAATCTCCTCTTCTAAATGTATACGCAAAGCTGCCATGAAGCTTGATAGGTATTATATCAGAAAGCTGGAAGGGTACGTTCAGTGATATTTTCATTA
This sequence comes from Hydrochoerus hydrochaeris, assembly GCA_004027455.1. Lineage (NCBI taxonomy): Eukaryota > Metazoa > Chordata > Mammalia > Rodentia > Hydrochaeridae > Hydrochoerus > Hydrochoerus hydrochaeris. Next base: position 388,601 of record PVLA01000642.1, read on the forward strand.
GCCACCGTATGTAATGCAACTCAGGTTCATTTTGAAATCCAATTAGATATGAGAACTATTCCTTGAACTGTATTACCCAGAGTCCACCAAAATACATACATATATATATACACACACACACACACACACTTCAGAAAAGAAAAATTGGTATAAATATTTTATTACTAAATTTATTGAGACATCATGAGATTAATAAAAGGTTATCTTTGGCCTCTCCACTTACAAAAGGTACTCAAAATGGTGACTATTGACCTCAAGATATTTATTAGTACAGTGAACTGCTGCTTGATTAACCTTGGTCACTGAGATTGCTGTACATGCATTTTTAGTTTCTTCTCGAAAATCCAGCAGCATAGTGGGTTTTCTGAGATACACAACATCTTCTAGTGTCCCCCATATGAGAATAACACCATCTGTTGAAAAAACACTATACTATTTTTCTTTTCCTAAAATGTATATACATTTTTGGTGGAATATATATATTTTTTCACTATATGTTTCACCTTGATAACTTGTTTCTGTTTTAATTTTGAATCTTCCTTTGTAATCTTTGTCTATTTATAAAATGTATGTGTCTTGAGCTGGTGTTCAAAAGTTCAGGGTGCCTAGACCAAGTATATGCTCAATCAATAATTAACAAAGGAAGATAAGAAAGAATGAGGAAGGGAAGGAAAGCTGAGGAAGAATTAAAATCAAAGGACAGTAGTGGACTATGCACCCTGTCTCACAGCACACCACAAAGAGATTTCTCTTCGTAGAAAACAAAAGGAAAATAGAAATCTCATCTCCAATGTATTAGTGTACTAATTAAGAGGAAGACAGTACTTTCTAAACTAACCCCACAACAAAGAAGAGAATCATTAGCAAAAGTTAACTTCTATTAGTAAATCTAGAAATATAGGTTGGAGTAGTCTTAGTCCACTTTTTGCTCCAATAACAGAAGCAGAGGTGGAATACTTTATGAAGAACAGAGACTTAGTTCTCACGGTTCTAAGGGATTGGAAATCCAAGATCAAGGAGCTGGTGTCTGGCAAGGGCTTTCTTGCTGTGTCCTTACAGGGAAGAAAGCAGAAGAGTTAGAGCATGCAAGAGGGGCCAAACTCACTTCTGTAACAAATCCAGTCCCAGGAGAATCACATTAATCCATTTCTGAAGGCAGAGTCCCCATGGTTTAATCACCTCTGAAAAGTCCCACCTCTCAGCACCATTATACTGTAGATTAAGTCTCCAAGGCATGATCTTTGGAGAACACTCTCAAACCACAGCTGGGATGTAGATAACATACCCAGTCTTTAGTTCCTAAGTAGACAGCTTGACTTTGCTCACATCCTCTGGCTTTCTTGCTCTAAAAGTCAATGAAAAGGGAAAAAGCTAACAATACTACCATAAATAATAAACCTGAGTTATCAATTACCTCTGTTATGGATTGACAACTGGTGGTCAACTTAATGCCAGCTGAATGACATCAGCATGGCACTGAGCATAGATGTTTCACCTGAGGAAAGTTGCCAGCATAAATAGAGATGTGAAGAAGAAGCTATCACATTAGTGCTTTAGTGCTTTGAAGCATCATGTTAGTGCATTAAGGTGTTAATGTGTTGAGGTGTTGTGGGTTCTCCTACATGTTGTTGTTTGAGCCATTGGTTCTCCTGCAGAAGTTCTAGTCTTCACATTGAGCATTGCTTCCTGGCTCCAGAGGGGAAGACATGTGCTGCTTAGTCTCCAGGATGAACTTGTCACACTGGCTTTCTGGCATGTACTTGACTATGCTTATCATCAGAGGAGTTTGAGGCCTCCATGTCGCTGAGGATGGCTGTGGTGCTTTTCAGGACAGCCCTGGTGTTTGTTGTGAGTGTGACTTCTCAGCTCCAGCATAGAACCCTCAACCTACCAGCACAGCTCCTTCACCCTGCTGGCATAGACTTTCTGGCTTCCACTGCTGACCTTTGGGCCTTCCCAGCATGGATCCATAAGAGAGGCTGGTGTGAGTCCTTCTTGTGGGCTCTAGACCTCCAGCTGGACTTGTAGGAGGCACTATTGTGAGCACCGGGTCTTCATTTGGACTCATGTGGGACATTGCTGTGGGATTCAGGCCCTTGGCTAAATATTCTATGTCTTTAGTGATGTGGATAGATTTCCTGCATTTTCTTGTGTTAACTCTGTGTGACCATCCTAAAATAATATTATAAACTCCATGTCCTGACTCTAATTGTTCTCTGCGCAACCCATGATCACAACAACCTCTTGCAAATATTTTTAACAATAATGACCAAATGGAATAAGGAAAATGTTATCAGCAAAATTATAGTATGTTATTCCTAATACTACTTGTCATACTAATACTTGCAGTCATAGACATTTAGTCTGAAGTACCTTCAAGGGGGTTGTAGTGGTTGATTGATTGTGTCAACTTGAGACATTTAGATGCTTAACTAAACTGGCTTAACAATTGTACACCCTAGGGTATAGAAGAAGACCCACCCTTGGGTGGTTCATCACCTGGATGGTACAAAAGGGAAGGAGGAAGGATGAATAAGTTCCATTCTTTCGGAGGAGCTCCAGTCTTTGCCTTTGGCTTGGACCTCGTCTCCTGGCTTCCAGTGTAGACTCTTCAGCTTTCCAGCAGACTCCTCAGCCTTCGGTATAGACCCTACAGCCTTCTGTCACAGACCCATCTACCTGCTGGTGCAGACTTGCAAAGGACACTGCGGTGAACTCCAGAGCTTGGATTGAATCTTTCAGCCTCGGGCATGCAGACACTCTCTGCACACTTCCTCATCCAACTCTTTAGCTGATCATCATAAGCCAATCTTGTAATTTCTTACACATTTGTATATTTTGTGCTATATTTGTTTTCTCTAGTAAAACCCTGACTAATATGAGATAGAGAATATTACCTATATTCACATATTTATCCATGACTTGCAAGTCTGACTTGCAAAATCGTATTCATGAATGTTGACTTAATATGGTATCTTCTTCATTTGTCTTGCAATACTCTCCTGCCATACAATAAATTCAGGCAAGTTCTGAGTGTCCATCTCATCTTTATCTTCTCCCTGTCATCATATGGCATATAACCACATAATAGGAAGATCTCAAGTTACAGAAACATTACAAGGACCATGCTATAGTCTGAATATAGATTATACCCCAAGAACTCATGTATTAGAAATACGGTTCCCCACTGGGGTAACATTGACAGATGGTAGGACCTTTTAGAGGTAGAGCCCATTGGAAGGCCATTAGGTCAATGGTATCCTTGGAAGAGATTAAGACAGTTATTAAGGGACCTTGTTTTATTGTTGTTGGTGCTGTTGTTGTTTTGAGACAGGGTCTCACTATGTACTTTAGATTGGTATTGAACTCACTGTGTAGACCATGCTGACCTCAAACTTGCAGCAATGCTCCGGCCTCAGCCTCCCAAATACTGAGATTACATGCATGCACTGCCATGCCCAGTCCTGATTAGTTCTTGCAGAAAGTTGTTATAAAACAGCAAGGCTGGTTTCTACCTAGTCTCTCTGGTTTCCTGTCTTGCCATGTGATCTCTCCCTCTTGCATATACTCTCAACTATGATGCCATCTGCAATGATGCAACCTAACCCAGAGGTCCTCATCAGAGTTAGTGGCATCCTATTTGGACTTTAATCTCCAAACTTGTGTGCTAAACAAAACCTCTTTTCTCTATAAAACATTTAGCATAAGGTATTTTGTTATGTCAATGAAAAATAGACTGACATTGGCCATAAAATAGTATAGCAGTGGAGGAGGGAGAAGCTATATTATGAAACAACTAGTGATGGCAAAAAAAGAAATCATAGTATCCAAGACACTCCCTTCAGTAGATAATGTCATACTTCTGCTTTAAACCCAAAGAGGAGAGAAAATGTTTTTTACTCTACATTTAACAACCATTCTAAATCTTTTGGACTAGCATTAGACCTTTTCAAAATTGATGCTAAACTTCTACAAGACCTAACATTTTATAAGACCACATGTACAAAAATAAAAGTAGCCAGAGATCCTTCTCAAAGGACCTAACTTCACCTGAACAACCAACCTCCTACGGGACCTTGAAAAAAAAATTTTTTTTAACATTTCCAGTCAAGACCATAATTCCTAATTGGTAAAATGATACAAAGTTATCTTCTCTATTCCCCATGAATCATTTGTTTTAAGATAAAACTAATTCTCCATCTCCCTCTGCCTCTTTCTCTTTATCTCTCTCTCCTTTCTCCTTTTCCCCTTTCTGCAAACTTTATCTCTACCTCTCTCTCTCTCTCTCTCTCTCTCTCTCTAGTTTTGAAACACTTTGTTATCCTTTTTCCTCTAAAGATAAAAAAAGGGATAATCCCTGAAATGAAAGAAAGACACGAAATCCATAAAATCTACAGTATTAAGTCATTTTAGATGTCTCCATCTACAGCATTCTCTAAAAGGAACCTAAAATCTTAAGCCCTGGACAACCCCTCACAATGGAGCCACTGTTTTAATCCATTCTTATAATGTCAAGGTTTTACAAAAGAGGTTTAAAAATACCTTCTTAGGGTAATTTGTGTGCAAAAAGAACAGCTTATTAAAGATTGCCTCAATGAGAATGCATAAACATTGGTCTTGGCCACACAAAAAAACTGTTTCCTGGGGCAAACTTCATGGTCTGATTTCCCAGAAATATCCTGGAAACTTAACAAAAGGAAACGCCTTCTACTGTTTTGTCTGTGGCCACAAAATATACACATAGGGTCCCACCCAACCCAAGTTTAGCTCTATATCCCCCAAAAAGTATAAAAATAATAACAAAAGTACTATCATGGGGCCATTGAATGTGTGAAATTAGTACCTACCTACACATGAAGACCAATATAATTATGGTCCAAGAATCTGACCATACTTTATATGGAAATATGAACAGGTGCCTTGTTATGAGTTTCTAGGAGAAAAATCAACCTCAAGGTTGCCACCACTCCCCTCAGATCTACTGAATTTAAACCCATCCTAGGGATGGTAACAGCATAGTGTTTGCTATATTACTCAGTTAACAATATCTGATAGGCCTAAATAAACATTCACAAGAATACACCTACCATATATTAATTTGAAAAACATCTGTCATTATGATAGATTATAAAAATTAAAATTATAAAATTGCAGATCTAACAAAAGGTTTAAAACAAATTTCTCAGATAAAATCTATTCTTGTATTGCTAACGGTATCTCTATTACCATATTATGTTCTAAATCAGGTTTATTGCTGTTTATCTTATTCCTGTTCCACTCAACTAGTTTATTGCCCAAATTAACCCCTTCCATTAGCAGGTTGGAAACTATAAAGTCAGCATCATTTTTCCCTCTCCTCTCTTTACACTCAATTGGTCATCACTCCTTTTAAATATTTTCTGGGAATCTCTCTCCCAGGAAATATTTAAACCTTTTCTCTGTCACTGCTATGCCCCAGGTCCTTGGCATTTTCCCCAGCTGGTTCCATTCTCATCTTTCCACCACTGGTTCTCAATACCAGTAGTCCTTAGAATAACCAAAAAAGAATAGAAAAGTTATATCAAAGCATTTACACAAAAATCTCTGGTGGGAAATTTCTTATTGCTAACCTGCTTCACTCAAAATAATAAGAACATTTACTTCAAAGATAAGTACACTTATTATTTCTATATGGGACTGCCTTATAGAAATTTTGGTATGCATTCTATGAAGGGGCACTGAAGTATTTCTCATCCAAGAGTGTAAAATGCCTATATTGTTCGTCTTGTAAAATAAATATTTCTCTTTTCAAAATTACCAACAAAGATCGGTATAATAGCACACATCTATAGTCCCACTACTCAGAAGACTGAGGCAGGAGGATCAGTAAGAGTTCAAGACCAGCCTGAACTGCACAGCAAGATCTTGTCTCAAACACACACGTAAGGGCTGGGGATTTAGCTCAGTGGCATAAGTGCCTACCTGGCAAGCGCGAGGTCATGAGTTTGGTTCCCGGTACCAAAAACAAACAAATAAATAAATAAATAAAATACATAAAAGAAAGAATAAAATTACCAACAGAATGTAAACTATTGTTGGTGTTTTTGGAATAGTTATTGCTGTTGCATGATATAGTTGAAAGGCATACGTTAGAGGTTTCAACTTTAGTTGTATTTCTTGGTTGAGTTCTTTTACTGTGCTAAGTCATTTTTTAAAAAATGGTGATAACACTGTCATTGCCTTCTCCACAAAATTATTGTCAAAAATTAAATGAGATTATATAATTTATACACATATGCATTTTCTATTATATCAATTTGACATATAAATAGATTATACCCCCTTAGAGTTACTCTAGCTACTATAAGTAAATCTTGCATATTAAGCAATATTCTAAAAGTAGAAAAATCTTAAACAGTTATTGTTTCTTCAACCAGTTATGCTCACTGAATACCAGAAGCAGCTCCTTTTTTAGAAACTGCAAGTAAGAGTATGTGGAACTCCTCTCCCTGCTGCCAGCACTTTCTCCCTCATCTGTAACCACACTCTGCCTTCCTTGGCAAACCTGCCCAAGTTGGCAAATCATCCCCTGCCCCGCCCAATTTCAAAGGAAAGAAAAAGCAAGCCAACCTACAGGTTAACGGCAAGCCCTGTCTTGCCCCATTGGTTCACAGGCCTGGTAAGTGGGATGGGAAAATACAGATAAAGCTGAAGAGTGCAGAAAGGGCACTGGTGTCTGCCCCTGCTGCCTTCCTGAGCATTTCCTGTGGGAAATACTGTGTCTAAATGTAAATTAACAGCCTGTGAGTTCGGGAATGCAAGGGAAAGGCAAAGAGATCAAAACTAAAAGGTCAAGATTAGTTTCAGGCCAAGCCACACCACAGACACTGGGAAGATATTTGAATGCACCTCAAATCCTAGATCCCCACTTGAAATTTTACCTAGATTATCTTAACTCAGGCACCACAAGAAAAATCCAAGATTCCTAAAGGTGTTTCTGGTCAGACCCTAATTTACTAGGTAAATGTGAGTTAAGTTCAGATTCCCTCCCATGTTAACCAAAAAGAAGGGAAAAAAAAAACTTTTAAAATAAATACATCAAACCTTCCCACTCTCTGTATTTAGAAAGATAGACAAGTTTTAATAATTAAATATATGATTCTGAAACAAATTTACAGGATTCTTCAATTAAATTGTTTTTCAATGCAACAGATAATTATTATCTTTGTTGCACTGATTATTTATTGAGAAATTATTTACTAATTATAAGTCTTACTAAAATTTCAATTGATAAGATGATATTTTTCTCAAGGAATTCATAATATAGTTCTCAACAATTTGAAGTTATCAAATCTCTTGGAATTTTGGTAAAAGATATAGAAGTTCATACCAGAAACATACTAATACATGTAAAATTTGCATTAACTTCAATGTTTGAAGAATATCTGAAATGGTATTAAGAACTCTTAATATTAAAAAAAGGTGAGAATTAAAATAATACAATTCAGCATAATATTAAAGCAATTAAAGTTCAAATGAAGGAGAATTTGGGGCATAAAATGATAAGGTAAAGAACTCATGGTGAAGGACATTTTGGGGCTTGACCCTGAGAGATGAGTGGAATTTTACCAGACAAAAGTACAAGTGAAGAGAAACATTCAAGGCTACAGGAATGGCTTTTGCATAGGCAAAAGTAGGGGACTGATGTCCAAATAAACAACAACAAAAGAAGGCTTAAGTCCCACTAGAGGATGTGATTTCATTCCATGAGTGTACTGGTTTTGAGCAAAGGAAATATTTGATCAGTGGTACATTAGAAGGACAACCTTTTGACAATAAAAGATGTACTGCCGCAAGTAAAGATTAAAAATACAGAGAAGACTGTCACAGTTGCAAGTGAGAAGCATGAGATAGTGGCAGTAAGATTATTTAACTGCATTTCAGAAATACAGCCAAGTAAAATCTTGCTTAGAAGGTGACAGTGCACAAGAAAGAAGATCAGAGTTTATTATAAAGCTATGTTCTTTCAAATAGTAGAAAATACCAGAAGTGGAGCATATTTTCAGTGGAAAATCAGTTATTAGTTATTCCTGAAAATAAATGTAACAAGTTATTTATGATTGTATCCCTCAGAATAATATTAGTAATAACTATAATACTAAAAGTAAATGGACTAGAACAAGAATCTTGAGACGCTATCAGCAAATCCTCCAAGAGTCTCTTCAGTCCTTATTCAAACAGGTAGGAATTCAGTGATTAGTTTGCAACTTATATCACATTTCCAAACTATAGACTCTTGATTTTAGACTTTGCAACATAAAAAGATAAAGCTACATTGTGTAAAATTGGAAAGATTGCCAATATTTAGCAATAAGCACAAATAAGCCATGTTTCTTTTCTCATCAAAAACATTGATTTCTCTCAAAAAGAATGAATTGCATCAAAGCAGCAATAGCAGGCAGCACAACTTTGACCAGAAAGCAGCTTTTTGCCTCAGCCTCAGGCCTCTCAGATGTTAAGACTTAAATGGGTCCCAAGTGGTTATCCAGAGCAACCTTCCTTGAATAAATGAAAAACCTAACATTCAGGGACATTAAGGAAGTCACTTTGCAAATAAGTGACAGGACTGGAGCTAGAACTTTTGACTTCTGGCTCCCTTTGCAGGTGTGCGTTCCTCAACCCCATATTTCCAAATGTTTCTTTGGGTCATGAATTAACCCAGTGGAATTGGAGTTAACCTATGTCCTGCAGAGCAGGCCCCAGGAGAACCCGGAGCTGCCACTCTGATGAATGACTGGGGTTGACTCCAGCTGTTTGAGCAAAAGCTCTCATGCAGCTGGCTGAAGTGAGGCATGAGTGACTGCTCACATGTGTACTTGACGAGAAGAAGCCTAGAAAGGAGATACAGCTTCTTCCTAGGTATCCTCTGCCCTCTCTGTCTGAACTTCTTTTTCAAATCTCTTAGGTGCCCAGTGGCTACTACGAGATTTGATATCAAAACTGGTGGCTTCTACTCCCCAGTTTATCCTTTACTGAGCCCCAAGGCCCCTAATTGCTTGCTCCTTCCTTGAGAATGTTAGTACTTAAAAATCACTTCTTTAAGAATAAGAATGCAATGTAATAAAACTGACATTTAAATGGGCAGAGTTAGGGAAGCTGTAGTAAAAGATCTCTCTCCTCATGCTATTGCTATTGCAAAAATAATGCTGTATTTAAAATGATTGAAAATCAGACTCCTGGAGAGCAAGATCCAAGAATCTATTCAACAAACACCTTCAGAGGATCTAATGGGCAACCAGGATACAAAATCTTCAATATAATATGTATACAAATTGTTTTCCCTGTAGTTAGATTTTGCATGTTCGATTTCAATAGCTAATATAAGACTCCTTGACAGAAAAACAGGCAACACAAAACTGCTGCAGATTGAATAGGATAGAGCAAGTACTGGGCCTAGCAGGATTTAGCCATTTTGTCTAGCATCCCACGTCTCATACATTGGAAGCTCTCATGTGTTGCAGAAATTTCCTGGTGTCACATGTGGAAAGGGAAACTTTGTTCTTGTTTATTTTCTCCATCTTGTTCTTTAGATTACAGACAGTAGAATTCCAGAAAGGATATAAATTTCATCTTAATTACTGAAGGAGAAGAAACAGAATTTCATTGTAGACAAGACTGGGTAACTAATACAGCCTTCATCTGCTAAATCACTAGTGTTTTCTGCTGAAGTGCCGAACAAAGATTTACGTGCCCCAAAATATTTAACTCACTTGACACTCTACATAAGAAAAAACAGCAGTGCTCTCAGTGAGACTGCTTTGTGGCTATTTATAAAGGGAGTAGAACAACAAATCATTAAGACATGTTGGAGAGGGGCAAAAAGCATGAATAACTACACTTATTATATTTCATGTGTCAGTCTACTGTCTCAGCATTTATGGAGCCCACAGGAGGAACTTCTTGATATTTCTTCTCAGTTAAAACTAGCTGGTAAAATTTATAGTTTTTCTGGTTCACGGAAAACTATGGTCTTTGAAAAGAAGGGTGTTGGGCTTTTAGTAAGTAAACAATAAATAATATTACTATGAACTAATAATTTTCAGCTTATTTTGTATAAGTTCTATGTCACAGTCTAACTTCAAAGTTTCCCCAGGACCTTCTAAAATCACAAGAAAAAGAAATCATATTGGAAAATTAAATTAGTCACATAGAATAATATCTCAAGGGAAGGACAATTTTGTGTTAGATAAAGTTTATTGTGAATAAAGTTAGACTGTGCCTGCACAAAAGTGTTTCTTCACAAAACATCACACTTGCTAGCTAAGGTGAATCTTACACACTGATAGCAGTTACATGCTGCCCTACACCAACTAGGAATATTTTTTCCAGTAACAATGGTTAATTTGGGCTATTTATCAAATGACACACTCACAGACAGTATCTCAAGATATTTAAGATACACTCAAATTATATTTACTGTTTTGGGATGCAATTCTTATAGCATCTGTATTTTAAGCAGGAAGATTCTGATGGATTGGGAGTGTTGTTTTTTTTTTTTTACCTAGTCAGTCACTTTTTGAAAATCAGTACTTACAATTTTATTATACTTTTCTATACACTAGTTAAATTTCATAGTAAAAGAGATTAAACAAAAAAAACCTATCTCAATTCATTCATCTTTGCTTCTATATTGAGAATACTTTAAAATTACATTAGAAAGATTTTTAGTTACCAATCCACAAACACAAAGAATAGAGGAGAATAAAATACAAAAAAAAGCTGAGGATACAACTCATTAGAGGAACACTAGTTTACCTTGCAAAAAAAGACCATAGGTTTGGACTCCAGCACAGACCACAATGAAAGAGAAAATGGGGGGATGAGAGAGATTAGGAAAGTAGAAAACACATAGATTCAAATGACAAAAGAAAACTAACAAGCACAAACCAGAAAAGGCTTAAGTTGGGATGCTACTAAAACTGAAAATAAAAGGGATTGGCAATCAATTTGAAGTAGTTAAACACATAGGTGTCCTATTTTATTTCAGAAAAAAAAAGACTACAAAAGTTAAACCATAAGAATTTGGATCAGGATTCATTGGACACAGCTGAGGGTAGTGATGCCACGCTGAAATTCTATATTTTAAATAGTGAGGGAATTTGGACTCCTTCCTGACTTGCTACATGGAATGCTAGCTGTGAACCTTACAGCCTCCTAGACAGGAAAGTACATGATTCCCACCTGGGAAAACTGACCATGTACAAAGCAAAAATCCACATACTGGGAGTTGAGTGTACTCCCTACCCTTATCTACAGAAATGCCCATCAATCAACAAACCCTACTAGCACACGCACATAGCTTTCAATCAGCTGTTCAATCCCTTACTCTTAACTGTGAACAGGCAAAATTCATCAGATGTGTGAAGAAAAATCTTTGACATGGATACCTGTATCAAAAAAATATAAAAAGATAGCACTGCAGCAAGATGGTGGATCGATAAGTAGCAAGGTAAAGAGCCTGTCTGAGAGAAATAGCTCAGACACTAGAATTTAACACCATAGAGAAGACCAGACAAAAGAAGAGGGATTCTCATGACCCAGGAAGAAACTAAGGAAAAAGAAAAAGGGAAAAAAAAAAAAGAAAAGAAAAATGTGGACAGAAGGCTGGAGCCAGGTGTGCTTTCACCAGAGCCAGTCCCACAGTATGCTTGGTGCTGCTGGAGTCAGATGACTTGTGGTCGCACTGAAGTCAGGGGTTGGCGAGCCAAGGACCTCGGTGAGAGGACACGTTGCAACAGAGAACAGAGCCAGTGTAGAGATCTGCACCGGCCCACAGTAAGTGCTTGGAATTTGGTCCTCCCATGGGAGGGGGTGACCAGCTGGGTGATATTTTAGAATTGGGCAGGATGGGCCTGAACCCAGAACTGTAGCAGCTTCAGTTGGCCACTCCTGGTGCAGAGCAGATTGGTGGGAACTGTTTGAACTGGGTCCCACACAGGGGCAATAGTCAGGGACAAAGTTGCCCCTGAAGCTGTCCCGCACTGGTTCCATCCATGCGGCACACACTAATGTGGTGAAGACCCCCAGTGGTTGACTGGCTTAGAAGGGAGGGGGCCAGCCTGCACCACCCCTCCTTGTACTTCAGTGATCAACAGCAAACTGGAGAGGGCAGCAATCCTGAGCCAGCATGTTTCAGAGTAATAGTAACCAATACAGAAAGGGCCTGGAACCTCCACTATACACTTGTCTGGAAGAAACCAGAAACAGGACAAGAGAAAGAAACAAAAAAAAGTCTTCAGCCTCCAACCCAAACAATATGGGTCCAGGACAGGTAAACACAAAAGAGACTGAGGGCAGCAAACCTGCAGTATCAGGAGCAGCATCAGCTTACATAAAGAAATATTTTCATGATATTATAGAACTCAAAACAGAAATACTAATACAAGTAAAGTAAGATATAAGAAGATTAATAAAAGAAATGCTAAGCACCTCTCAAGAAGACACAAATGGAAGAATGGAGGAGCACAGAAAAAGGAGGGAAACCTTCAATGAAAATTATTTTTAAAAATCTAGAATATATGAAACAGATTCAGAGAAATTACCAGGAAATGAAAAACTCCATTGAAAACTGGCAAAACTGCTTGAAAGAAACAAGATAGACTACCAAAACTTGAAGACAGGTTTGCAATGTGATCGCAAAAAGAAAGACTTCTTAAAAATAACAAGGAACCCGGAAGTAACAATACAAAGGCTAGAAGACAACAAGAGCATCTATAACTTAAGAATAAAAAATGTGAGTGAAGCGAATGGAGAAAAGATGGCAGATTGATAGGCAGCATGATACAGAGCCTCCCCTGAGAGAGACAACTCATGCCATAATAAAATGTCCTGGAGAGGTCCGGACAGAGGGAGATGGATCCTCTCAACCTAGGAAGAAACGAAAGACAAAAGAGCTGGTCAAACATGCAATCCTGGGACTACCATTAGAGAAGCTAAGATTAGTGGCCATAGCACTCTCCAGCTGTCTGAATTCATGCCACCACCACAACTGGCCAGAGAAGCCCAAGCTCGCATCTGCAACCCACTGCAACTGGCCAGAGTGGCCCAAACCTGCTGGAGCACCCAAAATCGTGCCACTGAGACTAACCAGTCACACTGAAGACAGAGGTTGGTGACCCCAACAGAGAACAGAGCCAGCAAGGGACCTCTATTAACCCACAGAGAGTGCTAGGAATAAGACTCCCTACACGGGAAGGGGGCGACCAAATGGACAACATGTTGGAATCAGGCAGGAGGAGCCTGAACTAGGAACAACAGTGACTTCAGTTGGTTGCTCCCTTCCCAGAGCAGATTGGTGGGATCTACTTGGCCTGGGTCACGCCTCTGGCCAGGACCCAATAAGCAATCCCAAACCCATTCCCTATGCATAGCACACACTAACCTGTTGAAGGCCCCCAAAGGTTGAAGGGCCTGGTGGGGAGGGGCCAGCATACACAGCCCCTGCTTACACCTAAATGACAAGAGCAAATAGGAGAGGGCAGAAATCCCTCACCAGTGTGCTTCAGAAGAACCATAACCAACAAGGAAAGGGGCTGGGACCTCCACTATACATCTGTATGGAAGAAACCAAAAACAAGACAAGAGAAAGAAACAACAAGAAAAAGCCCCCAGCCCAAAACCCTGAGAACACTGATCCAGGAGAAATACAAAAGATACTGAGGGCAGTGTAGAATTAGGAAGTGAATCCATCAGGTCCTGGGCTTTTCTTAGTTGAGAGGTTTTTTTTTAATTACTGCTTCAATTTCATTGCCTGTTATTGGATTATTCAGGATTTTTAAAGTCTATTTGGTAATTTACATGTATCTAGAATCTATCCATTTCTTCTGAGTTATCCAATCTATTGGCATGCAGTCTTGTGAAGTAGATACTAATAATCTTCCGAATTTTGGTAGTGTTTGATGTGGTCTCAACTTTCTCATTTCTAATTGTATTGGTCTGTATCTTTTCTTTCTTTCTTTCTTTCTTTTTTTTGTGAGATTATCTAAAGGTTTGTCTATTTTGTTTATCCTTTCAGAAGACCAGCTGTTTGCTTCACTGCTTCTTCATATTGATTTTTAGTCCCCATTTCATTGATTTTTGCTCTGATCTTTATAATTTGATTCCTTGTACTAGATATGAATTTGGATTGTTCTTGTTTTTCTATGACCTTGGGGTGTATCATTAGGTTATTTTTATGGGTTTGCTTTGTTTTTCACAGCTACAACTTCCCTTCTAGAATTTTTTTCATTAATCACTCTGTTTTCTGTGGTCTCAAGCACAGTATTCATTTACTTGTATGTATCTGAGAATTCTATGATGAGTCCAAATGTAATGATTTCCTAGCATAAAATATGAATGCTCTAAAGTGGTAAATAGTTGTCAGGCTCTTTTTGACACAATGAAGTGCTGTTTTATTAAATAATGAGTTGTGAATTTACAGACACAAATGAATCAAAGAAAAGAAAGACAATATTTTGATCTATCATAAAGAAAACTACCCTGGAGCTAAGGATATAGCTTAGCAATACAGTGCTTGCCTGGAAAGCACAAGGTCATGAATTCAATTCCCAGTACAAAAAAAAAAAAAAGAAAAGGAAAGAAAACTACTCTTTAAATATCACAGAAAAAGGGAGAGGAGAAAAAAGAGATGAAGTAGCAAAAGTGGAAGAGAAAGAAACAAAAGGAAAACAAAAAGGAAGAAAAAAGTGGTTAAGAAATGTATAACAAGTTTTGGATTAAAAAAATGTCCTACATTTTTATTCCTTTTCAAACTAGTTAAACATACCATACCCATCATATGAATTTTATCAGTAGAGTTTAAATTATTATATTCAAATCACTATCAAAAGTTAAAAGCAAATTGCTAGCCACATTTTGGTTTTAATTTTATTAAAAGAAAATTATAGTCAGTTTTCTCAAAAGGCCATTGTGAAAGCTCAAATTGAGAGAACGTTTACTTAAATGCAGAAACTCATTTCTGTTTAAAAACTAAGTGTCTAATTAAAATGATCTTCTATGGTCCCTCTGTCTGTAGCACTCATCTTTCTGAAAAGGATGTCATATGTTACAACACCTATAGTACGAAAGCTAAATTATCCAATCTAAAAATATTTCCATCCTGCCTTACTGACAATTTAAAAATAACCTTAGGTATGATTCACTATTTAAATAAAATATCTTTTAATCTTGAAACAGAATATTTTTATACTTTTTTAATTTTTTCCTATAAAACAAAATAAGACATACATTAATTTAATATCTCCATGCCTAATATTACCCTACTCTCTGAAGGTGAACTTATTTCTTAAAATTAAAAGTGAGACATCACTTTACAAATTATTCTTACCTTTTGAATATGTTCTAGTTCATTTATCTTTTTAGAATCATTCCAAATTTGGACTGGCTTAAAACAACAACAATTACTATATAGTCTCTTATGGTTTCTATGGACCAGGAATTTAAGGAAGGCAATCTAGGAGGTTTTGGCTTGAAGTCTCTCAGATATTGCATGTGTTGTATAAGGCCTTAGAACTGTGTTCCAAAGCATATCTAACATTTATATCTTTGACTTACAAACCTGTCTGAGAGTAATTTGCTATCTGAAAATATTGCTTTTGACTCTTTGTATTTTTTATAAACTCTATTCAAAATTAAACAATCTTTTTTCAGTTTATCACTCTTCTTTCGTTTTATTATGGGCAGAGAGAAGCCACGTGGAACCTCCAGTTTTCTGTCTGGAAATCTCATAATCTGTATCACTGAGTTCATTAGGCATGCATTCTATGCTTGACATTCATACAGGCAAGAATCATATTTAACTTTCTGCCACTATCTAACAAGGGTCCTTTTTTCTCTAACTTCCCATTACATTTTTCTCACTTGCTCTAAGCCCTCACAGACAGCCTTCTTGGGGCCCTCTTGAGTCTGCTAAGACCTCGTTGAGATCCTTCCACATTTCACTAATACCCTCCCTAGACAATTTAAGAGTTCACTAAAAGGATTCTGCCACTGCACAGTCCAAAACCCAAGACCACATTAGGTCAGTATTCCATTTCTGCATAAAGTTCTACTCCACTTATCAACCCAAAATTCAGTCACTTAAAACAACAATCATTGTACTACCTTTCATGATTAATGTAAGTCAGCAACTCAGAAAGGCTTGGTTTATAAATCTGGATGAGTCATTCATTTGTAGTCACACAGGAGATGAGGAAAAAATAGTGGGGAGCTGAGCTGCTGGGGACAGCTAGACCCATGTCTCTTCCCATGCATATTCAATGCTTCTTTGTGGTTTCTCCAAGTGACATAATTTGGACTTCCTTATAGAAAACAGTCCCAGAACAATTGGTCACTTTGCCTGCCTTATCTCCTCCAGAGAAAGTACATGTATTCCAAAGGGAACTAGACAGAGATTATGGCTGCCTGGGCAAGTATGAGGAGCCATGAAAAGTCATCTCAACTACATTCCATTTGTGTAAGCAATTATAATGCCATCAAACTCAAGGCAAGGGAGAAAATTAAACTCCATCAGGCAAAGTTCCAAAATAGAATGTAGAAGGGGAGTTATTTCTCAAAATTATAATCTCCTAAGTAATAATACTTATACACAGTATCCCATATGGCTTCTTTCTCTAATTGGTTTCTGTTTATTTTCTTGTACTAGTGCTAGGAATTGAACCCAAGGCCTTCGTATGAAGTTACGGCACCAGTACTTTTTTTTTTTTTTTTTGAGAGGTTGATAACCTGCCCAGGCTGGGTTCAAACCTAAGATCCTCCTGCCTCACTTCCCAAGTGCTAGAATTACTACTTGTGCAACCACACCCTGGTTTTTTATCTGGGTGAGAACCTTCTAAGACCCTGTCAGGTAACAATTGTTTTTGTATTCTTTCTACCTACCTTTATTTCTGTCCTACCTCAGAGCCACTGCCCTTAACACTGGTTTGGTGGTGGAGAGTAAGGCAGACAAGAGCTTGTACAAGGTAAGATTGCAAGAAATACACATAGTTAGGCAGTCTTGGTCAAACTGTGGTCTGGTCAATCATTATCATAGGATGGGCAAGTGGGACCTTTGTCAGAGATCAGACAGTCATTTTCATTTGAGTAGCTTTGAAAATACAACATGTTTATACTTCAGACCTAATATAGGCAATATAATTAGAGGCTATGGGTCCACTCCTCTCCACTCACCTGAACCTGAGCAATGCCCCAGGACCAACCCTCATGACCTGTCTTAAAGTACACTACCTTGAGATAGCTATAAGAAAGACAAAGATCCCTGTGCCTGCCTTTGAAGATTCCTGAAATAATGGTACAGGAGGTTGGAGGGTGTCATGGTTTGAATCTGGATGTCCTCCCAAAGCCTCATGCAGTCATGGAGGCAGGCTTCTTAAAGTTTTTGGACGATTCATGGTACAATTCTGGGATTATGGGTGTGATGTTACACCCAAGTGGTGTGGCCTGCATACACTACAAGGGATAGAAAAAAATCTTTTGTCTGTGCCATACTTCTCTCACTTTGCTCTTGTTGATTTTGCTATTTTCCATCACCATATACTGTTGCCCTCTGCCATGTGCCACTGTGTGATGGAGCCAGCTGATTCTAGATTGAAACCTCCACAAACTGTGAGCTAAATAAACCTTTCCTTCCTTAACTTTTGAGTGTTGGATATTTTGTCCCAGCAATGAGAGAAGAGTAACCAAGATGGGATGACAAACCTGACTGGGGACGCAGACATGACCTGTTAATTACAAGATTCCAGACACAGTTCTCAAAGCCCTGCACAAGGATTTCTCCCAAGCATTTGTGCAGGTTTTCAATAGGATAGCTTCAACTTGATGTCAGCCTGCAGTATGGGGTTCCAGTACCACCTCTCGGGTCACATATGTAGAAATTCCCACCAGTTTCCTTGAGATTTGGATAGGATACAAGGACATAGATGCCAAGAAGAGTTTGCTATTATGGATTCCCTCACAATAGTCCACCCTGATTCTTCCAGTGTATTCTTTTAACTTGTTTCATCATCTTTTACTCAGACAAGCTCACTCTGCAGAGCTAGTTTCTTACACTCTTCACTTTCAATTTTTCAAATAAACTTTGCCACTGATTTTTCCTCCTTTTTCCTTGTGTCTCAATTCTTTGAGACAAGAGGAACCTGGAATCTAACTCTGGAAGGAGAGGTGAGAAACCCAGAACTTGGTAATGTTTAACTGGTGAGCCACTTTTAGAAGGAGCTACCCAATAAAATTTTGGCACAGCCAAGAGATTCTGTTAACAAAAGAATATTTTCCAAAAGAAATCCTTTCCTTCACAAACTACAGTATTATTTCCAGGGGAAACAGATGCCACAAAAGTCAGGCTGCTAAGGGAAAGGTTTAACTCTATGAGACAAGGATCTGAATTCCAACCCTGACCCCTGGACAGCTTACTAGTCAGGGATTCATACCTATTAAAATGCAAACACATGAAAACAATTAAACAGCTACATTGCAGACAGGCTTCTCAATGGTTTATTTAACTCTTAGCATTAGATATCACCGTAGCAAATTAAAAAAAACTTTAGTTTACTACACAGTGATTTCTATAGAGTATAAAATCACATAAGCAAGTTTGTTATAAACCACATGTTGACAATAGACCAACACTTACATATTTATTTGGCACAGTGTATCTGTACCCTCTATATGATCATGTCTATTCTAGAAGAGTAAAGTTGAAGATAAAGGCATAAAGACACATGCCTATAATCTCAGCACTCCACGGAGGCAGAAATACCGCTGCTTTTCAAGGCCAGCATGGGATACACAATAAGACCCTGCCTCAAAACCCCCTAAAATAAATAAACAAAATTGAGTATGAAAAAATAGTCTATATAATTTGGGTAAAAGAAACAATAAAAAAACCTGCCATTCCGGGAGAGAATACACAATGATTCCAAGATTTGAAGCATATGAACCCAAACAGGTAGATCATTCATTTCTCACTTAGAGATAATTTTCTAACTTCTCACCTTACCTGTTTTAATACAGCTCAGTGTCATAAAATTGGCAGATTGAAATCTTCAAAAGTTATCCAAAGAGTCTCAAAACTTTAAATTCAAATCCAACTAAAAATACAGGTAGAACTATTTATATTTCTATGAACTGATGGCAATAATTTCCCTTCACTTTCATATGTTCATAGCTGAGATGAGAGAAAAGCAAGAAGGTTTATAAACATGTGCAGTGCATACCCCAAGAGAGAAAAGTGATTCAGGCAGTTATTGGATTAGGAGTCTATCTCAAAAAGTATTTCAACAAAAATAAATAAATAAATACAGTTTAGAGAAGTGATAAAACAAAGGAAAGTAGTCTGAGACTTCAGAAGAGAAAATGTGGCAAAGTAAATTTATGGGAAGAAAGTCATCCTACAAATTCATCCAATACTGCATCTCAGGTTGAATAATCAGACTTTGTAAAGGTCAATGAAAAATAAAGATGTCAGAATTGTTGCTGGAGAAGCACTGAAATCCAGTCCCAAGAGAAAGTCACAATGGCTAGACTTACATGCTTCCTCAAGGGATAAAAAGAAACATGAGATTCTGTTGTAATTTGTATTACCCAGTCCTTTAAGTCCAGATATGTATCAGCCATCCAGGTAGGTGACCAGTACATCTGAATCCATCCCTTCCCAAAATTATTCCTGTTTTAGGGGTACTAGATAATAATGTCATCCATATGACCTTGCCACATGCCCTACTTCTTTTTTGGATCAATATTAGTAGCTAAGCAGCCATACACATAATCTTCCTGGTTAATGATATTTTGACTATGTTGTACCCACATTTGTAACTTTGCCATATAATTTTTCCCTAACAAAGGTCTTCAGTGGCAGCCCACTAGGAACCCCTCCTATCTCTCAGGAACTATTTCTATTCCCCAATAAAATTTTCCTACTCGTAACCTGCTTTGTTGTTTGGAATTTATTCTTTGATTTCAGGGTACATTAACTGAGTACATCTGACCTTTAGCAGGTTGGGAGTTATATTTCTGCTACATAAGTAGGGAAAGAAATGTTCTGCAGAGTGAGTTTGGCCCTACTAAAAACAGGAAAGTAGGTACATCCTACAAGATGAGAGTAGAACACAGTGCAAGAGAAAACACAGTGGTCCAGACTCAAAAGCAACTGTCTTTGGTGTCTCCTCCTCACATTGCCATCAGGTCTACATTGTTCTATCAAAGACCTGCTCAAGTTCTTGCAATAAGAATTGAAGATAGCACTCTGACTGGTTCCACATGGAAGGCTTTGGGAACTGTTCTGCACATGTGTTCTGGGACTTTGTAACTAATAGATCACATCCACGTTCTCAGCCCGTCTACCCTACCCTAATCTCCAGCTTCAATATATTTTTAACCCTGTAAAAATTATGTATTTCTTATCAGCTGTCATGGAGCAATAGAAATTCTGATTTAAGATAAAGCTTATGTCTACAAAGGTAATGTGATGATAACTCCTGAAGTTTCATAACTGGTAAAAAAATGAAACTTTAAAATAATTTTTTAAAGACAAGCTGCTTTTCCAAACTTCCCCAGGCATGCTGGGAATTCAGCTCAGCAGCTCAAGCACTTGCCTGAGGTCATGACTTGCATAAGGTCATGAGTTCAATCCCCGGCAGCAAAAAATCTTCCTCAGACCTAAAGCATAAAGTGGTATCCACTCCTCTCAGCTCAGATAAATCCAGATAAATTATGCAGATTCTGGATCCAGAAGATCCAACTATAATTCCCTTTCCACATGGAAAGGAGGGAGTTTAAAATGACAAAAAGAATGAACTAAGTTTGGAGTTGTCTACTGTCCTTCTTTTCCCTTCTGTTCCTTATGCTAAAAGGTCCTTGTGCGCCTGAACACAGTGAGATTGTGATTTCTGGCAATATGAGACCTATGTATCTCCTCTGAGCAAGCTTTAATGAAAGCATTTTTTTTTTAACAAAATTAAATGACTTCACATGGTTTGTTTGACAGCAGCTACCAAAGGAACCTGAGCCTAAGGTCCTGAGCAGCCAGTAATGATGTCATTGTAACTTTTCATGCATTATAAAAAGATCTATGTAATGAGAGTAAGTGCAATTAGCCTTTGGGTTAAAAAAAATTACTACACAAAAATTCAAATGTAAGAGAATCAAATATCATGAATCCTAAACTTCCATATAAGCAAAAGAACCATTCCTTTGGAAGTCTCATAACAGTTCAGTGTATATAAAGCTATGAACATTGTTGATTCCATATATTTTTCATGTCATGAACTTCTTTGATAATTTTTTTAATGATTATAAGTTTTCCCAAATAAAACATATGATTTCCTATATTATTAGAGAAGGAGTTTTCTGGGGATAAAATATATACTATATGTATATATAACTGAAAAAGTAAATGAATTCTGTAATATATTCAAGCATTAAGCCCTTGGAATAAAAAAATGAAGAAAGAGAAAAATCAGTCTCTCTCCATGTTAGTAACCTAAAAATCAGGTTTTGTTCATAAGACACAGAATCTGATCCTAGGAACTTTCTATAAATCTTTTTTCTCATGACTCTTGCTTCTTCTATCATTCAAATCACCAATCTTTTGATCTTCTTAAGCTTATTCAAATTTCCAGTCTAAGAAGATGGTTCTTTGTTCTTAATTTTAAAAAAATACATAACAAAGTTTACTTCAAATGTTTTTAAATGTACAGATTAGTGATATAAATATATACACAATGTGGTGCAATCATCAGAGCACTCCACAGAAGACTACAAAGGAAAGTCAAGCTTTTTCTTAGGAAACAGTTCTATGCAAACCACTTAATATTTTTCTTCAGAAAAAACCTAAATAGCAAAATTAATCCTGGGCAACAAAAGCAAATTAGAGGACATCACAATCCCAGACCTCAAATTATACTATACAACTTACTATGATAAGATCATCACGGTGCTGGCAAAAAAAAATAAATAAAACAGACCTCAGGATCGATGGAACAGATTAGAAAATGCAGACACCACTACCAAGATACTAAACCACCTTATCTTCAAGAAAGGAGCCAAACATGTTCACTGGAAGAAAGGTTCTTTAATAAATGGTGCTAGAAAAACTTGCTTTCCACATGCTGAAGACTAAAAATAGACCCATGCCTATCACCATGCACTAAAGTCAAAATGGATCAAAAATATAAATATTAAAACAGAAACATTGAATCTGTTGGAAGATAAACTAAGTAAAACTCTTAAAGACATTAGTGTAGGCAAAGACTTTACGAACAAAACCCAGATTGTACAGGAACTACCATAAAGAATCAAAAAGTGGGATGTAATCTTATAAAAAAAAAAAAAATTTTGCACAGCAAGAGAAACCACCAATAGAGTAAAGAGACAACCCACAATGTGGGAAAAAATATTTTCTAGCTGGTCCTCAGACAAAGGATTACTATAGAAACCACAAAAAGAACTCAAAAAATCAGACCTCCCAAATTTAAAGACCCAGTCCAAAAATGGGCATCTAATATGAATATACACTACTTAGATGAAGAAATATAAATGGCAAATAAATATAGGAAAAAATGTTCAATATAATTGGTCATTCAAGAGTTGCAAATTAAAAAAAACACAGAAATTCCATTTCACTTCAGAAATAATGGCTATCATCAAGAAATCAACCAATAACAATTGCTGAAGGGGAGTGGGGAAAAAAGAACATTTCTCCATCATTGGTGGGAGTGTAGACTGGTGAAACCATTGTGGAAATCAGTGGGGAGAATTCATAAAAAACTAGGATTAGAGATTCCATTCAACCCAGCTATTTTCCTTCTAGGTCTCTTCCCATATAAATTAAAAACATCATATCACAGCGATGTGCATACACCCATGTTTATAGCAGCACAATTTGTAATAGCAGAGTCTTAGAAACAACTCAAATGCCCAAAACCAAGAAATAGATAAGACTTTTTACTATCATGGAGTACTGCTCAGTCGTAAAGGTAAATGTGACTTTTACAAGTAAATTGTTGCCACTTGAAACTGTACTCATAGAAGAATTAATCAGACCCACACTGTGTAACATTGTATTGTCTAATTAGTGTGAGAAACTGGAATAGTAGGTAAGACCCAAAATGTACAATAGTACTGTGAATATAAAAGAAATTGTTCCAAAGAAAAGAAAAACTGTGATAGGAGAAAAAAGAAAGGAAGGAAAGGAAAAGAAAAGGCATAGGAGAGCCAGGGATATACTCAGCAGCAAAGTGCCTGTCTGGCAAGTGTGAGACCCTGGATTCCATTCCTGGTACCAAAAAGGAAAAAAAAAATTGTGTGTCTGTGTGTGTGTGTGTGTGTGTGTGTGTGTGTGTGTGTGTGTGTGTGTGTGTAGAGAAGATAGTTATGACAGTTATGCAACTGGTTTCTCTTAGTTCATTCAATAGAAAGTGTTATGTTGATAATTTTTTGGACAATATTTCATGCCGTAATCTTGTACTCTGAACCACTACTATGAATATAACAATATGCAATGTATTAATTATTGTTACTCTCCTACTACCCTGTTCTGAAACTTCTTTATTGTTATTTTTAACTTTTTTAGTTTAAAATAAAATAATATTTTTTCTTCATTTTTAAAGGCTCTCAAACCTCTTCCCCCTGTATTAATGATTTTCCTACCTACATGTTTGCAGAGCATGGAACATTACACTTTCCAAGCACACCAAATATCACTCTCAGTTTTAATTAAAAAATTATAGCAAGACTCTATGATATTTGAAATTTAAGCCTCTGAGTAAAAGGTCGGAATAGTTAATTCTAGGAATCTTTGTTAGCTATAGAAAGAAAATGCTGATGAAAATGTCTAGAAAGTAGAATATTCTTTCTTCTTCACAAAGATTTTTTTGTTAGAAGTAAAAGATTATGATGATCATCTATTCATGTAAATAATTTTCTAAATTTATAAAAGAATTTAGACATTGTCTGCACATTTGGGGTTTTTTGGTAGAGAGGAGATGATTTCTAACTATACAGATCTGTTCTTAATCAAGAATACAGAACAAAAGCTCTTTGCCAAAAAATGCAGCTAAATTGGTCACTGACCAATTGCCTTCAAAGACTCATTGAAAAAAAATAACTTTACTAAAAAGATATACAATCCAGTCATTTTTTGGAAAGATTTAAATTTTATTCCTATGTATTGAGATAAACTATAGTCTCACAATCATCTTCTACACTGATTCAGAAGTAATAACTTTTGATACACACTGACCTTGGGTTAAAAATAAAATGGATTCAAATTTCTGGGTTTCAGTTCACAAGTTAATTTCTGTAAACCTATAATATAGTCCTGGCTCTCAATTGTATTAATATGGTGCATAAAATGAAAAGGTGTTTTGGATTTGTTAAAAATGAGTTTTCCTTAAAAATCCCCAAACTACAGTATGTATATATATATATATATACATACATATATATATATATGGGTAAAAAAGCATTCTTGGTAACATAAAGTCAAATTGCTGGCCTCAAAAGTGAGAATATTTCAGTGATAATGAGAGAGGAAAAGATCAGAGAGTTCACGACCACAAGAAAGGACTCATCCAGGTATGTTGGTACACGCTAACAATTCCAGCACTCGGTAAACTGAGACAGAAGGATTTCTGTGAGTTCAACACCAGCCTGAACTAAATAGCAAGATCTTGTCTAAAATAAATAAATAAATGTTGAAACAAAAAAAGAATAAAAATAGAAGTCACAGTGCTCCTCCTGCCTCAGCTTCTCCAGGGCTGGAATTACGGGTCTGTTCAATTTAGCAATCTTGTATTCTGCTTTACTACATGTTTTGGTTTCTCACCTACACTGTGTCTATTGCCACATTTGTACCTTTGCTCATTCTATTGCTCATCTTGAATGCTACCTTTACTGCTGTCTGTGTACCCTCGTTCATCTGGATGGTGTTTGTTATAATCAGTTATATGGACCCAAGTTCAGCCTCCTATAAGCATTTCATTTACGAATGTGCAAGAAATGAAGACCCCCCAAAAAAAAAAGAGTCAGCAGAGGATATTTGTTTGCTATATGAGGGGAATCAGTCATCATAATTTTGATTTGGCAAAAACTCAAAATCAGAAAAGTGAATAGAAAGCTTTATACTAAAAATAAGGAAAGGCTTCAGGTTATTGAAATGGAGAACTAGAGTTGGGTTAGAATCAAGGAATATTATGTGATCTGGAGAATGTATTTAAATTTTTATGATTGGTCTTGCTTAGAAGTCTTTTTCAAAAAGAAGAAGAAGCCTTTTGTTTATTCATGTGGAAGTTCGGCAGTCACTGACCAAGCCCTGATCATTTTTAAACAGTTGAGGTATAGACTGTGGTTTTATTCAGCTAACTGCTACAAAGGTTGTGTTTTGACTTTCTGAGCATCTGGATCAGAGTTATTTTGTCATATGAGATCTGTTCACCACCATCATCATCCATTTGCACATTCAGTCTCTCACTGGGAAAATCTATACTGTTTTTCATTAATTTAGTATCTTTAGGTATATGGGGTTCATGATTCAAACTATGTAATTCTGGTGAAGTGCATGTAAAACACCATGAATCATAGAAATCTCATGAGAGGCAGTTGTCAATTGGGAGGTGAGCTGACCCACTGTTATGACTTGTGTTTAGATATCCCCCAAAGCCTCACGAAGTCATAAGTGGGGCTTTTTCAGAGGTAGCTGGATCTACAGTGTGTAACAGTAGGATTGATTCATGGTACAGTGTTACAAACAAGGGCACCAGGATTGAGTGTGAGTGTTGTTACCCACCCTAAGTAGCCTGAATAAGAAAGATAAAAGGGGCAGAAAGATGCTAAGACCTTTGTTGCTTTTGCTGTCTTCTGCCCCCAACTGAAAGAGACTCAGGAAAGCAATTTAAACTATAGCAGGTACTACTAACAGGAACCAAACAGGAGCACAACTAGAGTAGAAAAAGCAAAACAGAATAGTGTAGCATTAAAAGTGCTCTGAAGTTAGGCATGGTGGTGCATATCTGTAACCCAACATTTTGGGAAGCAATCTGAACAACTTTGTGAGACTTTTTCTCAAAATAAATATTTTAGAGAAATGTGTGGATGTACCTCAATGGTAGAATGCTTGCTGGTCCTGTACTAGGCCTAGGTTTAATCTCAAATAAGAAATACATCCATACACATGCACATCATGTGTTCTGAAAAGTAGCAGTCATTAGCTCAAAATCCACAAAAGCAAACTGAAACCTCTGCTAAACCTAAACAAAGTGACTGCCAAAAAGTAGATTTAAATAGAGCCAAGTCTCCTAGCATACTTTCAAAATATATAGTATAAAAAAATACATAGTTGAAAAAGGGGGAAAAAATCACAATGAGTAAAAAATAACAATCAACATATACCAAAACTGAGATGACTAAAGTAAGAATTATATGACAAAGACTTTAACACACCAATCATAAAAGACTCTTAAGCAAGCAATTACAAGATTTTTCAAAAGAAATGAATAAAAGGAAAAAAAGAGCCAAATGGAATTCTAGGATTGAAAATGCAATGCCAAAAAAATGAGTAGTAGGGACAACAAAGAACACAGTAAGTGAATTTGAAGACAGATCCATAGAATTTAATCTGAAGAATAAAAAGAGACTAAAAAATGAACATAGTTTCAAAAATCTATTAGACATTAAAAAATTATCTACCATTTTTTTATCATTGGAGTTTGAAAAGGAGAGGAGAAAAAATGTGAGGCAAAAAAAATCCATTCAATGAAAAAATGGCTGAAAACTTTACAAATTTGACAGAAGACACAAAGTAATACATAGATTTAACAACCTAAGCAAACCCCAAATATGATAAGCTCAAATAAATCCATGCCAAGACACACTATAATTAAACTTCTGAAAACAAAAGACAAAGAAAAAATTCTTAAAAGCAGCCAGAGAGAAACAACACACTCCCACAAACCAACAGGGGAACATCAATTCTAATGACAGTAGATTTCTCATCAAAAATCATGATGGCTCAGAAGAGGTGGCACTACATTTTTCATTGCTGAAATAAAAGAACTGTAAACCACAAATTCTACATCTGAGAAGCTATCCTTCAGAAACTAGGAGGAAAAAAAGATATTTTCTAAAAAGAGAAACCTAAAGGAATTTGTTAAAGTAGACCTATCCTTGAAGAATAGCCAAAACAAATTTTTTAAACCTCCAAACAAATAGGATATAATAGAAGGCTTGAAATTTCACAAAGGAAACTTCATAAATCATATCTGATGGTTAAACCAAAATTATGGTAAAAATTTGATGTGGGGTTCAATATGTAGGAAAATACTTGACAATTATATTTTAAAAGCAGGAAAGATAAAGAGGCCTAAGTGGGAGAAAGTGTGAGTAGGATATGACTTATAATATATATATGCCTAGAAAAACCATTAAGAAAACCTTACACAGTAAATAACCCCAAAATGAGAAAAAAATCTAAAAAAGAAAAAAGAGAAATTCTGAAAAATGTCCAAGCAACCAACAGGAAGGCTGAGCCCAGCCAGACCTCACTCCTCCAACTGAGAGGAAAAAAACATACACAAAGTCGGTGTTAGCCTACCATGGTCTAGTTCACCTGAGAACTTGTGAAAAAATAAACACATACATACCACTGAATTCATAAGCTAAAAACTGTGAAAAACAGAGCTCTCTTTTCTTATTTTCTATTTTAATTATTCAATTACCAAACCCAAAATTTAGGAGTCATTTTAGAATCTGTTTACTCCATCATTTACTTTAATTTCTAAGCAAAAGAGAGTTTCTGAAGGATTTTAAACAGAGGAGAAATGGAATCAGATCTGTACTTAGGAAGAAATATACCGGCACTTCTCAAAGTGTGATGCAAGAACTTCTGCAGTTACAAAAACATGTCAAAATGCTGGCAAGGTCAAACCTATGTTCACAGAGGTTGGTATGGTAGCACTTTCATCCTCTTAGCGGTATATAATGAGGGCTTGCAGAGGTTATATGACTTATGATATCACAAAAAATTAAGTATAGATATAGATAAGTAAATATGTCTTCTATTTACCCAATCATTACAGGTATTTCAAAAAATAAAAATGTTAAACATCTCCCTAGCTTTTATTATATTTTGTAAAATATAGATATTTTCACAAAAATATTTTTGGTCAACACATAGTAAAATTTTACGTTTAATATTTTAATTAAATGTTTACATTTCTCATTGTTAATTTCCAAGATGGTAAATATTCCTGTCACCCATACAAAACAAATCTCTTAAAGTCCTTAATAATTTTTAAGATTGAGTAGATGCCACGAGAGTAAAAGTTTGAAAATCACTGATCTAATTGAAACAAACCTGTGAACAAATGGATTTAGTAGACATTTATAGTGTACCACTCAACAGCATCAGCAAACATGTTCTTCTCAGCTGCATATGTGACATCCTCTAAAATAGACCATATACTAGCCCATAGAACATGTTGAAATAAATGCAAAGGAATTGAAATTATTCCATGCATATTCATATCATAGTGCAATGAAATTGGAAATTAATGGCACAAGAAACTGTGAAAACTCCATAAACTCATGGAAATTAAATAACACCCTTCCAAATAACCAATGGGTCAAAGATGAAATTAAAGAAGAAATTAAACAATATCTACAATCAAACGAAAATGCAGATACAACATACTAGACCCTGTGAGACATAATGAAAGCAGTTCTAAGTGGGAAATATATAGCAGTGAAATCTCACATCAAGAAAACAGAAAGAACACAAATAAATGATCTAATACTGCACCTTGAGCTTCTAGAAAAAGAAGAGCAAGTCAAACCCAAAGCCCATACAAGGGAGGAAATTATAAAGATCAGAACAGAAATTAACACAATTGAGACTAATAAAACGATACAAAGAATTAATGAATTGAAGGGTTGGTTCTTTAAAAGAATAAATGAAATTGATAAATATCTATCCAACCTTATCAAGAAAAGGAAAGAAAAAACTGAAATTTGTGCAGTGAGAATTAAAAGTGAGAAATTACTATAAATCCTCTGGAAATTCAGAAGATCATCAATAACTACTTTGGAAATCTTTACTCACATAGGATGGAAAACACAGGAAAAAATGGATGGATTCCTATATATGTATGAATTACCAAAGCTGAATCAAGAAGATATAAAAGTTTTGAATAACCAAATATCAGTTAATGAAATTGAAAATGTAATTAAAATTTTATCAACAGAGAAAAGCCCAGGTCCTGAAGGATTAATGGCCAAATTCTATGAAAAACTGAGAGAAGATTTAATATCAGTACTCCTCACACTATTGAAATTGAAAGGAAAGAAATTCTCCCTAACTTGTTCCTGGAGGCAAGTATTATTCTGAAACCAAAACCAAAGAAACAACCAACCAAAAGAGAGAACTACAAAAGAATCTCCCTAATGAACATATCTGAAAAAGTCCTCAATAAAATACTAGGATATGGAATGCAGAAATCATCAAGAAGATTATACACCATGATAAGGTTAGATTAATCCTAGAAATGCAGAGGGGTTCAATACATCAACAGAGCCAAAGACAAAAATCATGTGATCATCTCAACAGATGCAGAAAAAGATTTTGATAAGTCAAGCATTCATTCATGGTGTAAAAAAAAAAAAAAACTACAGAAAATCCAAATAGATGGTCTTTACCTCATTCTGAAAAAACTGTCTATGACAAACCAACAGCCAATATCATATTAAATGGACAAACACTGAAAGCTTTCACTCTAAAATCAGAAACAAGACAAAGATCTCTACTATCACCACTCCTATTCAACGTAGTTCTGGAAATGTTATCCAGAGCAATTAGAAAAGAGAGAGATAAATGAAAAGAATAAAGATAGGAAATCAAGAAGTTAAATTATCATTATTTGTAAATGACAACGTACGCTACATAGAAGACCCCCAAAAACTCCACCAAAAGACTACTAGACTTAATAAGCAAATTCAGCAGCACAGCTGGATACAAAGTTGACACTCAGAAATCAATAGCATTCTATACACAAGCAACAAATTCACTGAGAGAGAAATAGGGAAACAATACATTTCACAATAGCACCCAAAAAAATGAAACACTCAGCAATCAATCTAACAAATGATATAAAAGATATATACAGAGAGACATAGAACTATGCTACCCTAAAAAAAGAGATTGAAGAAGATATTAGAAAATGGAAAGATATCCCTTGCTCATGGATAGGAAGAAACAACATTGTGAAATTGGCCATATTCCCAAAACTGTTATACAGATTTATTGCAATCTCGATCAAAATACCATTAGCATACCTCACAGATCTAGAGAAAACACTCCTAAAATTCATTTTTAAAGAGAAGAGACCTAGAATAGCAAAGGCAATTCTGGGCAACAAAGGCAAGACAGGAGGCATCTCAATTCCTGACTTGAATCTATAGTGCAAAATCACAGTGATAAAATCAGCATGGTACTGGCAAAAAACAGACCTGAAAATGAATGAAAAAGATTAGAAGATGAAGACACAACTACAAACAAACTCAGCTAGCTTATCTTTGATAAAGGAGTCAAACATGTTCCTTGGAAGAAAGGTAGCCTCTTTGATAAATGGTGCTGCACATGCTGAAGTCTAAAACTAGACCCATGTCTATCACCATGCACTAAACTAAATATTAAAACAGTAACACAAAATTTGCTGGGAGACAAAGTAGATAGAAACCTTGAAGACATAGGGGTAGGCAGAGAGTTTATGAACAAAGCCCAAACTGCATGGAGATTACTTCATAGAATCAACAACTGGGATCTCATCTTACTTAAAAATTTTTGCATCAAAAGAAATTATCAACAGAGTGAAAATACAACCCATAGGGTGGGAATAAATTTTATTCAAGTGTCCCTCAGACAGAGAACTTCCATCTAGAATATATAAAGAACTGAAAAGATCAGACCCCCAAATTCAAAGACCCAATCCAAAAATGTGCATTTGTGATGAATACACACTTGTTATTTCTAAATAACAAATACACATTTGTTATTTCTAAATAACAAATAAATATATGAAAAAATGTTCATCATCATTGGTCACTTGAGAGATACAAGTGAAAACACTGAGATTCCATTTCACTCCAGAAATAATGACTACCATCAAGAAAGCAACCAATAACAAACACTGGGGGGAAAAGTTCTGTAAAATTGGTGGGAGTGAAGATTGTACATCCACTGTGGAAATAAGTAAGTATGGAGATTCCTCAAAAGGCTAGAATTAGCAGTTCCATTCAAACCAAGTATTTCCCTTCTCAGTATCTTCCCAGAATAATTAAAAACATACCACAGTGATGTGTGTGCACCTATGTTTATAGCAGCACAATTTGTAATAACTAAATCTTGGAAATAACCCAAATGCCCATCAGACAAGGAATGGATAAAAAAAGATGTGGCATTTTTATACATGGAGTACTACTCAACCATAAAGAAAAATAAACTTGAGACTTTTATAGGTAAATGGCTTCAACTCGAGATCATACACATAAGTGAAATAAATCAAATTCACATGTGTAAACATCTG
This sequence comes from Hydrochoerus hydrochaeris, assembly GCA_004027455.1. Taxonomy (NCBI): domain Eukaryota; kingdom Metazoa; phylum Chordata; class Mammalia; order Rodentia; family Hydrochaeridae; genus Hydrochoerus; species Hydrochoerus hydrochaeris. Next base: position 420,205 of record PVLA01000642.1, read on the forward strand.
GTGTGAGAAATTGAAAAAGTAAATAAGATCTAGAAGGTATAATAGATGTGAAATGGGGAAGAACTTGTTTAAAAGGAAAAAGGAACTTGGATTGGAGAAAGGGAAAGGAAGGAAGGAAAAAAGGAGAAAAATGCAAGTTAACTGTTATTATTAATGTCTCTTTGTTCACTGGAAAAGGAAGGTTTATGCTAATATCTACTACTTATGTCCATATCTTGTACTATAAATAACTACTTTGAAGATGACAATATGCGAGTATTAACTCTTGTTATTCTCTTATTATTGTGTTATGAAATAGTTTCACTTTTTTCTATAAAATAAAAAAAAATGTTAAATCACTGATCTACACTAAAGGCTAGGAAGTGGGTATTTCTTAAAGTAAGAGACAGTGGGTAAGAAGATAAATAAATATGCAAGTAAGTGTAGACTTTCAAAGTGAGGGGCATGCTTGTGCAACAGTAACAGTCTGGAAGCACATGAAAAGATGGAAAAAAGAGATATTATTAGGGAAATAAGCTCAATGGTCCTTAGATACTAGTGTTTGTAGAGGATAAAGGAGCAGGGAGATGTTCGTATTGTGTTTAGCTATGTTTTAGATAAACATTCCCCACCCACTTGGAAAACTACAATTTATCTTTATTGCCCACAGTATCCTCCTCTGTGCCCTTTGAAGGAGATGAGGACATATTATTCAAAAGTGAGCCACTTTGGCACAAAGACAATTTGGAGCTAAGGGAATTGTGAGTCAGTAGAACAAGGAAGACTCCTCTGCTCTCCTATTTTCCTAAAATAAGGGCACAGACTTTCTTTGTGATGGTACCATCAATGCTTCTTCTTTATCAGTATGAGCAAACAACCCTTATCATAAAAGAGCTCACACTGAGATGAGTATGCAAAAAACAGATTTATTAAAATAACCGTCATCTTCTATTAGTTTCTCATTTATGTTTCCTAGAACCTTTCCCACAGTTGATTGTCCCTGGAAACACAGACCTATTTCCCCTTGTTGAGAAATGTCTATCAGCCACCAAGTCTAAATGCTACTACAAGTTTTACTTAAAGTTCATTTTCTGCAAGTCCACCTTTCTGTGAACTCTTATTTATTTATATCTTTAAAAATTTAATAATTTGTATTCCTTTTCTGCCTGTTAATCTTTTGTCAGTTAAATTTGCACTTCAGAGAGTAGGAGAAATTTGAACTTCAGAGAGTAGGAGAAAACTTCCTTCCCCCAGCAACTTTACAGACCCATACAAGCATAGTGTCATCTGTAGGGGATGGAAAATATCTTTTTCTGTTCATCCTAGACTCTTGAGTTAAGCCACTATAACGGAAGAGAGACTAACAAGAGACATTCATAAAAGATTATTTAATGTCATACATGATATAGTAGTCTTCACAAAGAAAGACGTTAAGAAATCTGAGTAGTGGTATGCAAGATTTGATGAAGAATGGTGAGTGGCGGAGAAGTGATAGGATAAGAAGAGCATTATCTAATGACGATAAAGTGGGGAATACCTAGCAAGACCTGCTGTTTTGAATTTGTCTCTGTGTCCCTGTTTTTGGAGATAAAGGTGTTACTTTCCTGCAGGAACAGGAAGGTATCTCGTACATGAACAGTTAGTTTGTTGTCTGTTTTCAGGAAAAAGGACAGAGAGAAGGTCAGAGCAACTTCTTCACCTACTGCTTCTTAGATTCTTTCAACTTTAAATATGTACTAGGACAAGCTACCATATTTGTAGATAACATGTCTTGATCCTACACATCCTAATCTCTAACTTCATTCTTAGACTTGCCCCGTTTTTCTGGATGTCTGTACCCTTTCTTAGACGTGAGTATCCCACAGTTGGAGACCGTACCACTTCTTCTGTCCTCAGTACCTCCATAGTGCCTGCCGTTTATACTGGCAGCTGATAGATCTTAGGTGAATGTGCAAAGAAACAAAAATTGTTCATTTCTCCCCACACATTTTGCTCACTAAAAATGATGACCAGATGTTGTAGCACACACCTGTAATTCCAGCACTCTGGCAGCCTAAGGCAAAAGATTCACAGGTTCAAACCCAGCGTGGGCAATTTAACAATTTGCAAGACCCTGTGTCAAAATAAAAAATATAAAATGTGCAGGTGTGTGGCCCAGTGCAAAGTCCTTTGGTTCAATCCTCAATATTGGGGCAGAAGCAAGGAGGAGATCTTGGCTTCATCTACTTAGCTTTCCTGCCATTGCTGTCCATTAATATGAGTTTAGTCATGTCAAAAATTGCTAGATTTTAAAATGTAGAGGAACAAAGCAAAAGGCAAAAAAAGAGAAAAAGAAAAAAAGATAAAAGATACACAACAGGGGAGGGCTGGGGTGTAGCTTAGTGGAAGAGCACTTACCTAGCATGTGCAAGGCCCTGGATTCAGTCGCCAGTACTAAAAAGGGCAGGAGAGGGAATTAGGAATTTAAGATAAATACAGGCACCATCAATGCCAAGAGATGTCAGTGTATAGGGGAGATGAGCTTCCTAAAAGTGTTGCCAAAGGTTACAAACTTGTGGCTCTTTTAATGTACTTTGGAGGCCCAAATGAGTATGAGAATTACTTTTTAATTACTTTTGGTTGCTAGACTGTGTTTCTTTAATGTGTTGCCATTCCAAGACTGGGCCATATGAAGCTTAGAAATGTATTTGGATTATAAATGAAGCATGTATGCGTTGACCAAGTTAATATGAGGCATTCTCTAGTGAAAGATCCTATGTCTCATAGTATTTTATATGCATTTTTGTTAAGCATGGGAAAGGGCTTTGGTTAGCCTAAGCCGTTGCCTCCACTGGGATTCAGACATGTCTTAGCCTGTCTGGCAAGGGAGCAGCAGCCCATGGGTGTCCACACAAGCCAGTGTGTCTACGGGGGAAATGACTGCATGGACAAGGGCTTTCCAAGGCACATCATGGCAGATATCCGATAGCCCTCCTGCTCAGCCCCTGGAGACTCTTATTTGTGTGCCAAGAAGAGAGAAGCTTCAGAAAAAATAGGGGGAAAAAACTGTTTTCCTAAAGAAACTTTTTAAAGACACAGTCTGAGCAAACCTCTTTGTATGTCCAGTTGAAAAAATATATCCTATATGGACTCAGTTTTTTCTAAAGGGACAGTCTCCCTTGCAACTCTCTTTGGTCCCTCAAGTTTGCAGATTTGGAGGCTCTAGGAATATTGAGATAAGAAACAACAGCTCCCAGATATTTCTTCATACAAGGAATATCTTTAAACAGAAAGGCTGTTTACAAGTACATAGAAGATATGCTGCAAATATAGTTGGCAGGGAGTTTTCAGAAGGCTAATCCTTTCAGAAGCAAGCAAACTTTGAATAGCTACAATTAATGACATCTTGGGTATCCACTGGTTTCTAACACAAATAATGATGCAAGCCTCACCTGCTGAAGCCAGATTAAAGGATATGTATTAGTTGCATTGATACATATACATATTACTTTTTATTTTTAATATACAACCAGGTATGGACAAAAAATAGAAAATGTTGCTAATAACTATAGGTGAAGTCTTTAAATCATAGGTAAAAAGAGATAATAGTTTCCTTCTTTTTTTCTTTTTCTGTTTAATCAGGTTTAGTTAACAGTTACAACTAGTTTGCTTTGTACCTTCTAAATGTTGGCAAAATTAGCATCACTTCATTGATAATTAAATAACAAACTAAACTGGGTTCCAAAGATTAGGTCCACATCTATATGGTTCAAGATTCCTCAAGTGGTTACAAACCAGCTCCACCTTGTAAATATGGAGATAAAGTCTTGCCAAATTGCACAACATGACCTTCAACATTCAGCCCTCCTGTCTCAGCCTCCCCAGTAGCTGCTATTATAGACATGCACCCCTGCCCCAGGCAGGAACTTTTAAAATTTGTTTGCCTTGATTACATCTCCAAATACAAAGGAACTAAAAAGTTCCCGCTCCCCCATAAAGAGACATCAAACAATACAATTTGCGGGGGGGGGGGGTCTAACTGTAAGTGAGTATCCTGACTAAGTAAACTCTTCAGCTATCAAAACAGGATTGAGTCTGCCTCAAATTTGTCTGCCGTGTCAGCCACACCATCATACATCAACCCCTATTTCATAATTAGAACCCAGAAAAAAAACCCTAAACACTGGTCTGTGGCCCACTGGGTGGTTACAGAGTCCACAAGTTCTCCAGTGTCAGCTCCACTTTATCAGAGAACAGGTGACAGGTGACTCATAGGCCTCAACAATTGGGCTGAGTGACCAAGGGCAGCCAAATAGGAGCACTGCTCTGTCCTTATCCTCCAATGACAGCAAAGAACAGTGGTCACTTTCCCTTCTAGTGCTTGGTGTCCATCTCTCACACGCTCCCCATGACTTTGCCACATGAGACCGACATCACGTGGTGCAAGCCCAGGGGCAAAGGTTCCAGGTCTTCCTTTAGTTAGTGAGTAAATCATACTTTCTTAAATAAAGGATTTTTAGTATCTGGCTAATTTATTTCATGAGTGGTGACCTGAAGCCATTCCATTGGCCATGAAGGGGGAATTCTTTTCCCCAAAGTCTAAGGACTATCTTGACTGAAAGCCTATTTTTAGACACTCACCAGTGCCAGTGCACTAGACCATGGGGGCCATAATCTTCAGAATTTCACAGTCTGAAACATTCCAAGAAGTTATTTCAGGAGTCACTGGTGAGTAGTAGTCTGCTGTGGTAAAGAATGAGGAAAAGGAAAAATTAGCAGGTGTCCCTATGTCAATGTTTTACAGAATTCAAGATTTTGTTCCCTTTCATGAAAGGAGACTATACAAACTTTTCCCCTTACACTGTCTATTATTATTGTTGTTTAGCTATTTTCATTTGTTTGTTTTTTGTGGGGGTTTATTTCTTGATTTTTGTTTTTGTTTTTTGAGACAAGGGTTGCCATGTATGTAGTACACACTGGTCTTGAACTCACTTTTATGGCCGAGGCTGGTCTGGAACTCACAGCCATCCTCCTGCCTCAACCTCACAAGTTCTGGGATTATAGACATGCAGTACCACACCAGGTTTTGATTTGCATTTTTAATAGTGTATTCATTCAAGACTCACAGATCCCTTCTGTAAGATGTTACAAGGCAGAGGACTGCAGTATATTGTTTTGCTAATTGTAAATATGTGTCAACCCTTCAGGGAATAGTTTGCTCCAACAGATACCCTTGGACTTCATCAACAGCCAAGTGAGAATATTCAGAGATGAGATTCCCTCCAAGGAACTATACTCTAATCCATAAGTGAAAACCAGGCAATGTGTCAAAATTAGCTTTCAGGAGTCTAGAAAAATAATAGATGATGATTCTTTTTCCACTTTTATTTCTCCAAAAGTAGTTTGCTGGTTTGTTTTGGTTTGTTTGTTTCTTTGTTTGTTTGTTTTGAGACATGGTCTCACTGTGTTTTAGTATAGTTTGATTTGGTTTGGGTTGGGCTTTTGTTGTTTTGTTTCGTCTGGGACAAGCTCTCACTGTGTAGTTCAGGATAGCAAAGTGCTGGGATATGCATGTGTAGTTTTTAACTTTCTTCTAGATAACTGTTCTTTTTCATATCTAAGAAACCCAATTTAGAACAAGGAAAATCTAAGAAACCATTGGTTTCACTTTTTCTCTTTAAAATTCCCATACGTTTTTATAAAAGATTCACCTTAACTCTAATGCCAGTGAAGGAAATCTGAAATTTGACCTGTTTCTGGTTGTCAATGAAATAATTCTAGACACCATTCAAACCTCACCCCACTCGCAGATGTTGCAAAGAAAGAGTCATAGATTGTTACCATTTCCAATTAGCAAACTGCTCCTTTTCCTCTCTGGGTTTGCAGCTAAACACAGGTACCACGATAAAATGTAGAGATACAGAGATTCAAGCTGTGGTCAGACATTACACAGGTGTCCTTCAGAGATGTCAGAGAAAAAACTGACTATTCCTTGGAGACTGGAGTTTTCAGAGCTAAAGCTCTAGACACATTCATCACAGAGGCAGGCAAAATGCCATTGCCCCAAAGCAGAGCCAAGCCAAGTGTGCTCAGTTACATTAAGATCTTACAGCACATTTAGTAATCAGGGGCTCTAAAGTGGAAAGTCAAGCATTTGTGTAGAAAAGTCATTAAGGGAAGTAAAATCACAGACATTCAGTTTCAAGTTGTGGAAGCTTATGGTTAAACTGCAGCCATTTTCTCTGGGCTTGCTACAGTAAAAGGAAATAAAATTATTCCAAGAGGAAAATATGCTGTGGTTTTCTTTTCTGAAGAAAAGACAATTTGCTTTCTCCTGTTATGTTTGACTGAGGTCAGAAATGACATTGTTGCCAGTGTGTCTGCTATTAGAAGTCTTAAATAAGCCTTTAGATAATGGCAAGTTAAAATACTGAGCAGACATGGAAAACCCCAAATATTCTTTTTGAAACTAATATGAATCATTCATTTATTTCAGTAGCTTGAGACATTTATGTATAAACACTCTTAGAGAATTAATGACATTATATATAATACAAGTCGTTTAAAAACTCATCTTTCTTTAGAAAGTCTAGCTTCAACCTGGCTCAGTCTGAGCAAGTTTTCTTATTTGATGTTCTCCATATTTTAATGCTAAGTCCACAACTTCTTTTTGTTCTTAATGTTTTTTAACTAAATTTTTAACTTCCTGTGAAATTTGTATACTACTCATTAAAAACATTAGTCAAGAAGAATCAATAGAATTCAGGGAATTTCTTTTTCTTTCTCAAGCATAAAATCTTTAGAAAATTCTAGGATGAAATTAGTGATTATTTAGGTTAAGCTGCTATAAACAAAAACACTCAAAATACAGGATTCAAAAAAGATGAAATTTATTTTTCTTCCATTAAACAATTCAAAGATATACAGCTAGTCCAAAACATCTCTAGAATGTAGATTCTTTCTATCATTTTACTTTGTATCTCTTAGAAAGTTGGCATATGGTCAAGAATGAGTCACCAGCATATGTCTAGGTCCCAGTGATATAGGGGAATGGAATTCCCTACCTTCTGTATGTCCGGCAGGAGTGTGTGCTCTCTAAAGCCAAAGAATGAATTTTAGAGGTTTAGAGGTTTAGAGCATACTATATTTATTGAGAGAAAGAAAGTTTCTGTTTAAGAGCGAGACAGAAAGTGAGGCAGGTCTAAGGTGGGAAAAACATGGGCACTTACAAGGCAGGCAGGCATGAGGTGGGACAGAACTATGGTCAACCAGTAAAATTAATGGCTCAGGCAAAATTGACTAAATTGGGAACAAATGGGAAAGCAAGTCACGTAGCAAGCAGGCACACTTAAAGAACAGTGACTTTTTCAGTAGGGGGTTGGAATGGTGATTCCTGGCTACCTGGGGGGTGATAGTTATATAGGGGAATGAAACTCCCAACCTACTAGATGTCTAGTATGAGTTCATGTTCTCTAAAATCAAAGAATAGATTTTAGGAACAATGGAGTTTAAGAGCAGAATATATTTATTGAGAGACAGGAGTCCCAGGTGAGATGGCAAAGACTCTGTCTTTTCTAAGGACTTTTATAGAGCAAAATCATAAGATGAGGCAGATCTAAGGTGGGAAAACCATGGAAACTTGCAAGGTGTGCACAAGGTGGGACAGAACTATGGTCAACCAATAAGATTAATTGCTCAGGTAAAACTGATTAAATTGGAGACAAATGGGGAAGTGAGCCATATAGCAAACGGGCATACATACAGAGTAGTGACTCTTCCCATAGCAGGGTTGGGCTGGTGACTCCTGACTTCCTTAGAGTGACAGAGAACTATTTAGAGCATCAATCCTTATGATGTAGGTATATTTTCTTGATCTTTTGTCTTGAGACCTGGCACACAGTGGAAGGTGTCTGTCTTCTCCACTCTTGAAAGGTATTTGGCCTTCTGCACTGGCTTCTTTGAGGACCTAGCCCTGTCTGACTGCCTATAATATTTCTACCTAACTCAGTTGCTTGTAACACCAGCTGTCAAGATAAGGGTAGGATGGAAAGTAGAAGGCATGCAGCTCCCTTTTAAAGAAGTGACATCAAAGTTAGCCAATTATCTTTGTTCACATTGTAATGACATAGTATTCACAGAGGCACATTAATGTTAAAAAAAAAAAAACTAGAAAAAAGGAGTCCCTAGATGGAAAACTATATGCATAGCTAAAATTTAGAGGTTCATGTAGTTAAAAAAAAAAAAAAGGAAATAGGATACTGGTGCATAATTGCAGCCTCTGTCACAGCTTGTACATCAGCAAGTGCAAACGAAAGAGTAGTCCATAAGATGTCAATAAACTTATCAAGAAACAAACTCCATGCTCAAGTAAGTTTGGGGATCACTGGGTCAAATAAAATTTGATAAATTTTTCTATGTGAGTATTTATCAGAGTATTTAATACACTAATGCTTAAACCCTGTGAAGAAGGAATAGCTTTGCTCCTCTCTTAGTTCTTTCAAATGACTGAGGGGAAAATACCTGAAATGTGCAACTTAGAGAAGAAAAGGTCTATTTTAGATCATTGGTTTGTAGAGGACTCAATCTATAGTTGACTAACTCTGAGGTAGAAATTGCATGGCAGAAGAGCCTGGTGGTGGAAAGCTGTTCAATCCATGACAGCTGGGAAGCAGGGAGACGAGGACCCAAGAAGGGACATCTACCCTTCTAGGTGGATAGGCATGGTGGCACTTGTCACTCTCTGAAGAACTTCCTCTCTGAAGATCTTCCTCTTCTGACCAGGCCCCACCTCCTAAAGACACATGTGTCACCATCATGATCCAATTACCTTCCCAAAGCCCCATCTCTGAACACATGAGATTTCTGGGGGCTATTCTTGATCTAAACTATAACATTCAGTCCTTTACTGCCAAATGAATCGTGTGCATATCTTCATTCAAAGTGAAGTTAATCCATCTCTAAAAGTCACCAGTCTTACAAGTCCCAGCATTGCTGAAAAGTCCAAGTCCAAAGTCTCCTCTATGACTCAATGAAAACTCTTAGCTATGAGCCCCTGTAAATTTTTTTTTAAAAAATTAAATGTTTCCAACATATATTTAGGCACAGGCTAAACATTCTCATTTCAAAAGGGACAGATGGGGGAAACAAAGGAATCAGACCAAAACCCAGCAAAGAAAGCTTTAAATTCTGTAGCTCCACGCCCAGCTCTCAGTATAAGGTTGTGATAAAATGTGAATTCCAAGGGGCTCGGGCAGCCTTACCCCTATTCCCTTGTTATTGGCAGCTCAAATGGCCTCTTGCTTGGATGAGTTCCACTGGCTCCCTATACCTTTCATCATTAGATGTCCCCTGCTTCTGGAATTTCTAACTTCTTGAGGTCTCCACTGCACTTTTGGCCTTGTTCTCAGTTTCAATTGCTGCCCTCTCATGAATCTCCTAGTAAGGACTATGACCCTATCTATCTCATATTTTTGCCTAGTCTCCCAGGTCTTCTTCTGAAATCTGGATGGAACTCTCTGTGGCCCCATAACTAGTATTCTGCACACCTGAAAACCCAGATCCATATAGATGATGCCAAGATTGGTCATGATTTGAGCAGTAGGTGGGACTCATTGACCTACAGCTTCCAGGGCCTCTAACTACCTGGATGGCTGACCATGGGGCCACAATTCCCTAGGCAACCCTGATTGAGTGGGCATCCCAGGGACTCAGTTTTCAAGGGAAAGATTTACAGTTTTGTACCTTTGAATTTGGGACTAGTGAGTGGAGACTTGCTGATTTATGAGATGCCCTCAAAGTATCTTCCTTATTCTTTTTTTTTTTAACCAGGAATTGAACTCAGGACTTCATGCTTGCCAGGCAGGTGCCATGCCACTGAGGCATACTCCCAACAAGCATCTTTCTTCTTATTATTGTACAAAATACTTGGCTTCTTTTATGCTAATCTTTTCAGCTAATCTTTTTATGCTAATCTTTTCTCCTTTGTTCTGACTTTGCAGGTTCTTCCTTTCTGACAAAAGTGCGAACTTTTCAGATAGGCATGGTGGCACTTGTCCGTAATTCCGGCACACAGGAAGTCAAGATAAGAGGATCATTGTGAGTTCAAGGCCATCCTGGGCTACAAAGGGAGCTCAAGACCAGCATAAACTACATAGTGAGATCCTATCTCAAAAAAGACAGAAAATATCTGTCAGCTATTTAAATCATTTAACTCTACCATTTGCTTCGGATTCTTGCTAAAGATAATGCTAAAAACAACCAATGCCTATGTCACTGCTGGAACATTTGATTTGCCATGAAATTTCTTCCACCAGATTAGTACACCACTGTTAAAGTCTCTCACAAAGTCTCAGGACATGGACAAAAAGACAATTTTTCTGCCAGGATATAATACACATGACCAGTAGTCCATCTGCCACTGGAGTCCTCGTTCCCAATTGAAATCGCTAATGTCTATCTGCATTCCTATTAGCACTCTGGTCTTCTGAGCTCTCACCAAAATGTACCATTGGTTTCCATCTTCCTAGGATTTCTTTAGCCAGCATCTTCAAACATTTCTAAACTCCTTCTACAAACCAATTCCAAAGGCTTCTAAACCACATGGTCAGGTATAGACACAGCAACAATCCCACTTTTCATATACCAATTTTTGTCTTAGTTATTTTCCCATCAGTGGGACAAAATGCCTGACATTTGCAATTTAGAAAAGGGACAGTTTAATTTTGGCTCACAGTTTCTAGAGGATTCAGTCCACAGTTGGTTGACTCCAAAGTACAAATGATATGATGGAAGGGTCTTCACCAATTTTAAGATGCATCTTAATTTTAAAGATGTTTAAATATAGGAGAGGAATCATATGTATCATGAAACTGATAGATTATGATAGTAAGTCTTATCAAATACCAGGTTTTGTTAGCCAGTGTAACATATTAAGGAGACTCATGCAGAGACCCAGGGGTACAGATTATGAAATGTAGAAAAAATCAATGACCTCACTCCCAGAAAGTTAAATGAAATTAGAAGTTAACATTATAACCACAATACTGTATAGTGCAATTAATGTAATCATAGAGGTATTCCTGTGGTATGGAGATACTACAGCAAAAACTATGGCAACTCTGGCCTAGGATTACAGAGTAGGGGATGGAGTGGCAAAGACGGAAATGAAAAGCCTTATAAACTGATTCATAAACAGGGTTATGAAAAACCAACAAAGAGTTTAACAACTAGGAGAGGGCATTCCAGACAGGAAAAAGCAACTGCAAAATAATCACCAATGTTGGGGAACACAAGATAGCTCAGCATTACTGGAATGTAAATTGCTTTCATCCTGGATGAGACAGTTCACAGAAATTTACATGGCCAGCAGAGATAGGCCCTCTCTGTTCCCTGAGGGGATGGCTTCTGAGCAAAGGAATTTAAATCCATTCAGAAAAGACTCATGAAATAAATGTTTCTAATCACCTCACCCTGTAGAATAATACAGAAAGGATGAATGAAATCTCTAGAGAAAAAAGAAAAATAGACTTGGAAAATCTATTTCCTAAAGAAAAGAGTGCACTAATCAAAGAATGAAAGATGACAAGTTTGAGTGTCCTTCATGTTTCCAAGAGACTAGTCCCAAACAAATATATTGGCAAATATATCATTCTTTTAAAAAAATAATTTAAGCACTTTTTACTTATGCTCAAATTTTTAAAATTTTACTTTACCATCAATACAATGACCCCCCATCTTTTTTGCCTTTTCACAGCTTTAGCACACTGAGTTTTATTCTGGTTCTTTTGTTCTGGTTCTTTTCCAAATAACATCAATAGGATTATGTCCGTATTCTGAAGTATAACATTTTTTTTTACAAATATGAAGAAGTGCACTGTCTCCAAATTATTTGGAATCAGTAGATAATCTTTCTTATAAAATTGCCTCCCCTCCTCATAGAAATAAAAGAAAAATAAAGATTAAAAATTCCATCAGAAAGGTCAAGATAAAAAAAGACACATTCTTACATTAAAAACTTCATTCAGCTATTTTATTGCACAGCATATGGCACCAACCTCCAAGAGTTTCTATTGTACTCTTGAAATATAGAACCTCTAGTCTTTCAAATATACCTGCATATATAATGAAACTTCCAAAGAACTATCTAGAAAAATTAAAATTACTAACTTATGCACATCAACAAATGCATTTAGCTTGTTTGTCCCTATCCAATAAAGAGAATATTGAAACTCCCCTTGGTGTGTATAACAGTGCTGTAAAGTAGGACTCCAGCCATGCACACAGCACACAAAACCCTGCTACCAGGAACCATGTGGTATTAAAATATAAACATTGTCATATTCACATTTTTAAATTTATTAGAACAAATTGTAATTCATGAATCAAGTGCTCTAAACCAGAAATCCTCTGGGGGCTCAAAAAAGAAAAAAGGTAAGGCTATTTTTGTTTATCAAAAGAGCAAAAGGATAAGGTGAACACAAACTAGTGAAAACTAGTTGGTTAAAGTGGAGCAGTAGTTGTATCATTTCAATCGAAAGTCAGCAGTTAGAGGTTAGTCTTCAGTTTCTGATGATTGAAGAATGATACAGAAAAAAGAAATTCCCAACATACTAGATGTCTGGTTCGAGTTTGTATTGTCTAAAATCAAAGAATGAATTTTAGTAACAATGGAGGTTAAGAGAACAATATATTTATTGAAAGAAAGAAAGCTTCTATCCAACAGGACAGAAAGGGTCCCAGGAGGGGTCCAGAGTGGGTTGCAAAAGATTCTGCCTTTTCCAGGGATTTTTATGGAGCAAAACCACAAGATGAAGTGAGTCCAAGGTGGGGAAAAATGGAAACTCACAAGGTAGGTGTGCATGCGGTGGGACACAGTTATGGTCAACCAATAAAACTGAGTGTAATTGCCAAGGTAAAATTGATTAAATTGGGATCTAATACGGAAGCAAGTCATACAGCTAGTGGGAACAGGGTCTTTACCTATAGAGGGTAGAGTTAGTGGCTTCTTCTGGCTTCCTCAAGGTGATCTGGTACCTATTTAGAATATCAATCCTTGATGTTTATTCCTTAGGGTGTAGTTACACTTGTTTTGTCCTTTGAGATCTGGCTCACAGCAGGAGGTGTGTGCCTTCCCCACAGTTGCAAGGTATCTGGTCTTCTGCACTGGTTCCATTGAGGGCCCAGCCCTATCTGACTGCCTATAATATTCTATCTAACTTAGCTGACTATAACAAGACTAAATTTCATTTTCCTAGTATATGATCTTTTCCACTGGGTTGGGATCTATTTTATAAGCAGCTGAGTTAGAAACATTCTAGGCAGTCAGACAGGGCTAGGCCCTCAAGGGAGCCAGAACAGAGGACCAAATGTCTTGAGTTGATTTTCCTGCTATGGGTCAAATCTCAAGACAAAAGGCAAAACAAATGCAACCACACCCTAAGTATAAACATCAGGGACTGATATTCTAAATAGATATGGATCACCTTGAAGAAGCCAGGAGCCACCAACCCAATCCCTTACAGGAAGAGTCACTGCTCTGTAAACATGCCTGCTTGCTACTGACTCGCTACCCCATTTGTCCCTGATTTGTTCATTTTACCTGAATAATTAATCTTATTGGTCGACCGTACTTCTGTCCCAACTCATGCTCATCTGCCTTGCGAATTCCTAGTTTTCCCCATCTTGAACCCATCTCTCCTCGTGGTTTTTCTCTACAAAAGTCCCTAGAAAAGACGGAGTCTTTGGCAACCCTTTCGGGACCCCTTTTGTTTCTCTCTCAGACAGAAGCTTTGTTTCTCTCAGTAAATATATTCTGCTCTTTGTTAGGGTTTTCTGGCACAATAGAGAAACAGAAGAAAAGATGAGGTGGCTTCTATTGAGGATATGGAGAGGAGCACATCACACTCATGGGGTTGGGCTTTGTCCTCTGTCCAGAGACAAACGTGGTGGGAGGTTTTATGAACTCTGGTCAGAGGCAGAGTTTGGGGCAGACTTTGATGATGCATGAAGAACTGATTGGAATTCTCTTCACATGTGGGAAGGGACAGAAGAAATTCTAATCAGGGCTGAAGGGGAAGGAGGAGGAAGTGGGTGTCAGGGTGAGTGCTGTTTTTGTTTTGGCCTTCTGCCATTTTAGACCACTGCCATAATGTCTAGTAATTTGTATTAGGGCAGAAGCCTTTCACTCTTAACCTCCATTTTTCCTAAAATTCATTCTTCGATTTTAGAAAACACAAACTCATACTAGACATCTAGTAGGTTTGGAATTATGTTCCCCTGTATTATCTGGTTTGTTCACATAAAAACCTAGGACTCTATAGTTGTCTCAGTCTAATGGCCTCCATATGTGAAAAAGACTATTTTATTCCTCAATATTTGTAAGTCCATGGTTGGAATGAACCCTGTAACAAAAAAAGACCAACAAGAGAAAAACAGCTCAGTAACATGTGCAGCACATATCTCATACAAAAACTCTCAAGGAAAATTAACTCAAGGCAGAGACACAGAGTTTCAGTTTATACAGCATCTTCAACAAAGAACAGTAAATTTATGGAAAAATAACAAGAAGAAAGAAAAACTTTTAGACTTCTAAAGGCACAAAACTGTGAGAAAGAAAGTGAATAAGAAAATACAATCAGAGTAAGGTCTGTCTGCAGTACAGACCCTGTGCTGATGATAGTCTGGAGTTATCTGTATCTCGCAGAAAAGGAGTTAAAGAGAGGTATTTCTGCATTTGCTAAATATTGCCTTCAACTCAAAATTAATTTTTATGTGAAAGAGCATATATTTTGGGAGATATAATCTAGTTTATCATCTCTCAATTAATTACTTGAACAGTCAAACAATAAAAAGTAAAAGAAACAACCCATAAGAACAAGAATAAGAATAATTCTCTTTCCATAACTGTGCCGTATAAATACCCAAAGGTTCCAATCCTATTTTAAACTGCTCTTGACTACCGAAATGTTTGCTGGAATTATTTGTCATTAGCAAAAACAGTAAGACCCTGGGGAAATGAGAAAAGAAAAGCAGTGATATCCGTAACAGGTAAGACAATATTACCCAAGGCCAAGGCACTTACTAGCGTGCTTTCCGTTCCACACTGGCCTTCTTTTTGCTACTATCGTGACTCTCATGAAGACTTTCTCAAAATAATCCTGCACTTAACACACAACATCTCTCTGCTTGATTCCCTAATTCACAATCACTCGTTGAGTCTTCTCTGCTTTACAAACTTTCTTCAAATTCCCCATATCCCCCTCTGTTATGTTTAGGTTCTATAGCAATCAGCTGGAGGCAATATTTAATGATTTACAGCTTTACAATTTTCTTTACAGACTATTTTAAGAGAAAGATTTTTATGCCACAGAACTGAGCTGTTACAGAAATAGGACAAGGGAAAGAATTTAACACCTTTCTTTACACCCTTGCAGCTTTGGCTTTGTGCGCTGATACATTGAATCTCCCTGGGACTAATGATAGTTCTGAACCCCAGGCCCAAGGAGGCTGCAGAGGTGAGATCCTATATATAACTAGGATTAGGAAATTAGGAAAGAATCACTAAAGTCTTTCACTTCTCCCCAGTTATTGTTTTATTTGAAGATATACTTGGTTTAGGAAAGGGGAAAGTACTTAAAAATCAACATTTGCTCTTTTAAAACAGAAAAAAACAAAAAAAACAAAAAAAATTTTTTAAATTTTTTTCTAAAGCTGAGCATGGTGGCACACTCTTATATTCCCAGCACTCAGGAGGCTGAGGAAGGCAGATCGTTGCAAGTTCAAGATCAGCCTAGGCTACAAAGTTAGCCCAAGGCCAGCCTGAACCGCATAGTGAGATCCTATCTCAAAAAGACAAAAATAAATAAATAAATAAATAAATAACATTAAAATTTTTTTCTAAAAGGGCAAGGATAGGCAGTGTGGGATAAATATGCAAAAAAGGAAGTAAACAATAAGCATGGAAGGAGAGAGAGCACAAGGTAAGTAAAATGCAGTAGTAATGACTTCTGGATTTGGTCTGCAAATTCTGATCCAGAGGTAATCAATCACTCCACAGGCATTTTCTTCTAAAAAAATAAAATTAAAATAAAGGCCTTGGGAAAACTTATCTTCTGTGTCATGAATGTACTTTTATTCCTTTCTAATGTCCTTAAAATGAAACTGTTACAAGCAGCTGAGTTAGTTAAAAATGTTATAGGCAGTCAGACAGGGCTGGGCCCTCAAAGAAGCCAATGCAGAAGACCAGATATGTTGTAACCTTGAAGGAGACACACACCTCCTGCTGCAGGCCAGATCTCAAGACAAAAGGCAAAGCAAATGCAACCACACCCTAAATATAAATTTCAGGGACTGATATTTAGAATAGGTATGGATCACCTTGAGGAAGCCAGGAGTCACCATCCTAACCCTCTACAGGGAAAGTCACTGCTCTTTAAGCACATCTGCTTGCTATGTGACTCACTTTTCCATTTGTCCCTGATTTGGTCAATTTTATCTGAATAATTAATCTTATTGATTGGCCATAGTTCTGTTCCTCCTCACGCATGTCTTTCTTTGGAGTTCCCATGTTTTCCTCACCTTGGACCCATGTCACTTCATGGTTTTGCTCTATAAAAGTCCCTAGAAAAGACAGTCTTTGGCAACCCACTCAGGACCCCTTCTATCTGTCAGACAGAAGCTTTCTTTTGCTCAATAAATATATTTTGCTCTTAAAACTCCATTGTTCCTAAAATTCATTCTTCAATTGTAGAGAACACAAACTCATACTGAACATACAGTAGATTGGGAGTTTCATTTCTCTATATCAAAACTACCTTCTCATAATCTCAGACTGCTACTGGTTTTGGGGGTGCTGGACTCTCCTTCTAGAGGTGATTTCTAGGTTCATTCTGTCCCTAACAAAGAATTGGTCAAGATAAGTACAAATACTAGTAAGGTTTTACATTTATTAAAGGTAGGGAAAAAACAAGTACGGCAGAGTGAGTTGGGCCAAGTAAAAGTAGGAAAATAAGGACACCCTTGAGGACAAGAATGGACTACAGTGAGAGAACACAGTTGCAATAAACTCAGTGTCAAATGTCCTTTTGTATTTCTCTTCAGACTGGTGTCAGGTCTAGGCTGTCCTACTGAAAACCTGCTCAAGTTCTCATGAGAAGTTCTCACATGGGACTTTGAGAATTGTTCTGAACATGCATCCTTGGATTTGTAATTAACAGGTTGGGCCAACCTCCCCCGCCAGTTTTGTGATACCCTTGTCTCCAGCCTCATTTCCCCCTGACAGACACATATCCCTGTAATTCTTTACATAAAGTCATTAGGGAGTGAAGGTCTCCATCTTCATATATTTCCTGCTGAAAGGGGCTGCAAGCCCTGCCTACTGCGGATTGAGTGCTCTCTTCCTGTCTTGGGGTGCTGTGACTCACTCACTGACTTGAAGAAAATAGTTCTGTCAGGAGACAATGAAAAAATAGTTAGTGACTGTTGAACTATCTGTTTGATGGGAATAACAAACTAACTTTATTATTAAGTTAGAGGTGTAGGGCCCACATATGAGTAGTAGACCAGATTTCCATGCCATATGCAGCAAAGCAGTACTGGAATTTTACTTTTTGAAGAGGAATCTCAGATCTTCCAGAGGTTCACATGAATAGCTTTCTTCTTTGGGATGATCTTTTTCTTCAGATAGTTCAAATGGATCTTGCCTTCTCCCATGTCATCCAGGGTGACCAGGAGTCCTCACAGGAGATGGTAGTATCTGTGGACACAGATATTGTACACTGCCCAGGGTGCCTTCAGTTTTCATCAGTGGGAAATAAGGATTTTGGCTGGCCTAGCTCCTCCCTGGAGGCAGGGACAGGAAAACCTCTAGTGCAATGAATTAGGCATGTCAGCTACCTTGCACTCAGACCAGGGCACAGGTGGTGACTTGACACAGTTACATGGCTGGTGTTCAGTCTTCTTGCAGTTGTTCTTGTGTTTTCTTTTTGATGATTTGGGTATTGTCTAAAGCATTGCCAAGTACAAAAGCCAGCATTCGACCCTTCTCCTTTACCCTCATCTGGATTCCAATGCTGAACAGAGAAAAAACCATGTCCAGCAACTGCAACATCCCTAACTGCTGTATATAGTACTCGAATTTTATTCTTTGCCCTCCTAGGAGCTCCACGAACAACTTCTCACCCCTCATCTATGAAAACAACCCCATATTAGTAAATTCAATTAACCATTTAGCAATAGGAAGTATTTTTGCAGTATTTTTCATTTCAAATACTATTCCACCAACATGCGTCTACCAAATAACTATACCAAATTATCTAAAAGCATCGGTCCTCACAGTAGGGTCATAGGCATCCAGGGACCCATCTGAAGTTTTTGTAATTTATGAAAAATATCTGGGGCTGATAGACAAGAGAAATGATGTCACACCAGTCCCTGTTCCTCTCTGGAAACTGGACCTATGTTTGTAAAGATTTCTATTAATCAGCTGTGGCAGACATCTGGACATTTCTCTTTGCCTTGGGTTTCCCCACTCACCTTCCCATAATTAATAGAGTTCTTAATGAACCTTTTCATTCCCATGATAAGAGCAGCTATCATGTCAGACTTCATTTTTAGCCCCTCGTTAGTACAGTGGTACTTCAATTCATGAGTTTAATTCTTCTATGATTCTAGTCACAAAACCAAATCAAACTCAATGGCTGGTTTCAATGTTGACCTTATGGGGAAATTTAATTTAGTTCTCACTCAATTCAGAATGTGACCAGAATCATGGAAATTAGTGAAGTTCATGAATCAAGGTACCATTGTATTATAGTCCCAGTTTAGTTCTGCCAAAAAGACAACAGTCTCTCACGGATGGTTTCCTTTCCTTCTTGAAGCATATTGTTCATTTGCATAGTTCTTAGCCTCTTACAGTATTCTTTCTTCCATCTGATGTATAGCAAGCAGCCAAGATGAATTGGACATCTTACCACACTAGGTCAAAAGTAAGGCTGTGATGATACAATGCCCGAGATAAATCAATGATACCCAAAGATAAAAAGCCATCTAGGGGAAAAGCACAGATGAGATTTTGAGAACAAAAAGAAATAAACTAGGTTGGCAGCTACTTAAGCAGGAGACCAAGTTAGCAATAACTAATTTGCCAAAAAAAAAGTAAGAAAACTGAGCAAAGTACCATGGAGAGGAGAAACATGAGAACAAAATAATAATAATAATAATAATAATAATAATAACAAAGTCTAGCTTGCACTCACAGAACTTGAATGATTTATTCTGAGACAGGGTTAAAAGTGGGCTCACTGGATGCTCTTGGAGCCATTCCAATGATGAGTGATGAAGATGGGAAAAAGAAGAAAGAAAAGGGAAAATAAACTTTAGGCAGGCCTACGGGCCTCTTCCTGGCTTGGAAAAATACCAAGACCTTGTGTTCCCTTCCCCCTCAACTTGATAGGAAAAGCAGGAAACTTCCTGGCATGGGAAAACCCTCTGGGGTTCCCCAGCGAGGGTGAGGGAGAGAAAATAAAACCTTCTTAGTCATAGGTTTTAGAATGAGAAAAGCAAAAAGTGCCCAAAAAGGCCTTATCTCCTGCCTGTTTTGCCAAATATGTTACCAGGTTTTGTGGGGCTGGAATCTCCTTCTAGAGGTGGTTTCCAGTTTCATTCTGTTTTGAATAAAGAATTGGTCAAGACAAGTACAAATGGTAGCAAATATAACACTTATTAAAAATAGGAAAAAAACAGGCGCTGTAGAGCAAGTTTGGGCCAAAGAAAGGACCCTCCACAGAAGAACAGTCTGCTGTGAGAGAACACAGTAGCAAAAACTCAGTGTCAATTGTCCTTTTGTATTTTCCCCTCCCTCCGCTGGCATCAGATCTAAGCTGTGGATTGAAAACCCACTGCAGTTCTCTTAAAAAGTCCATAAACAGGGATTTGGGAACTACTCCACGCATGTGTCCTGGGATTTTGTAATTAATAGGCTAGGCCTGCTTCCCCAGCCAGCTTTGCCATGCCCTAGTCTCCTGCTTCAAACCTGCACATCAAATTTCTATCTTTCTGTCAGTGGCTAGTAAAATAATTCTAGCCAAGGAGTTTTGTTGGATTGGTAAGGTTTAGTTTGGTTTGGTTTGGATTAGTTTTTGGTTTTCCTGGGGACTGAAATCAGGCCCTGCATACTGACTCACATCTCCAGCCCTTTCTTGCATTTTTCATTTTGAGAGTGTTTCTCTAAGTCACTCAGTTGTGCTGGCATTGCTAGTGTGCCCCTCCACACCTAGCTTTCCAGCTAAGATTTTAACTTTATACTCAAGAGCAGTTTGAGTTGGGGAAATGCTGAATTAGGCAAATTCAAACTGTATTTGTATTACCAGAATTTTCTAGTCCTTTAGAAGATGGAATTAAGATATATGGTGAATGTTTAGGCTTTTTCAAAATCTTTAAAGTAAAAGATACTTTGCCATTGCTCCCCATTATACCACTCTCCCTTACTTGATACACTTTTATCCCATTGTTTTTGCCACTTCTGGAAGTTCTGGAAGTTCTTTCATGAGTATCTTTACAAGGTATAATCAAAGAAATGCATGTGCTGCTATTGAGTGTCATCCAATGGAAAGACATGCTCATGAAAACGTTACCATTTGTACTCACTTGAGTATTCACTGGACCTGACACCATTCACCATGCAACTCTGGGTCTTCCCCACAGCCAAAAGGACCATGAAAGGCAAATGTTTGAATAGATTCAGGACATTGAGGCATCCACAACAGCATAATTAAAGACATAAAAGAAAACTTCCAGAACTGCTTCAGAAAGTGGAAAGAATGATGTGCTCAAGTCAAGGAGGATTATCTGGAGGAGAATTAATGGCAATATGTCTTTCACTGCAATAAAATATTTTTATATAAACATTCACTCTATTTTTCAATCCTTTTCTCATAATATGTACTATAAGGATTGGAGCACAGGTGATGCTAGAGATTGGATCTGAAATATCTCCTACAGTGTCATATGTTAAAAGATTTGGCTCCCAGTCCACATGCTAATGAGAGATGATGGAACCTTTAGGAATCAGGCCCTGTTGAGAGTAAGCTGCATCACTGGGAATATGCCTCAAAGGGGATATTGGAACCCTGCAACCTTCCTGTCTCTCTGACACCAAGTAAACAGGCCTCCTCTACCATGTATTCCTGCTGTGAGGTACTGTGCCATTATAGGGCCAAAGCAACCATGGACTGAAATCTCTAAAACCATGAATCAAAATAATTTTTTCTTTTATTAAAATGATTATTTCAGGTATTCTGTCACAGTAATAGAAAGCTAACACAGATGATTACATTGTAGTGCTTCCTAAATTATTTTTCAATAGAATCCTTTTCATAAGAACCTTTTATCTCTTTAAGGAAGATAAATATTTATTGGAATTATTTTAGTATTATTTAACATTACTCAAAATATTTGCAGTCAAATACTATTGAGGACCCCAAAGAATTTTTGTGTTGATAAATATTGTATTCAAAATTTAAACTAAGAATATTTAAATTTTTATTAATTTTTAAATGTAATAAAATTATTATATATTAACATAAATAATATTTTTAAAAAATACTTTCTAAAACAAATGTTTTGTGATGATTATCATTATTTTAGATATTTGCAAATCTTATTAAAATCCAGCTAATAAAAGACATTCAGATTTTCTTCTTTTACAGTTAGATTTTCTCTGCTTTTTTTGTTTGTTTGTTTGTTTTTGTTTTTGTACTGGGGATGAAACTCATGACCTTGCACTTGCCAGGTAAGTGCTTGCTTTGCTGAGCTAAATTCCCTACCCCTACATTTAGATTTTCACATCTATTTCTGCATTCCCTTTTTTGGTATAGGCTGTAGTTTGTATAATATCTAGAAAATGCCACTGTAAACTAATGAAAGAACACAAGTGAAATATTATCTTAGAAGAAATATTATCTTAGCATCTATATGAAAAATGGAAGGGTTCAGGGATTCAGCTTAGTGGCACAAATGCCTGCCTGGCTAGTGCAAGGTTGTGCCTGGACCAAAAAAAAAAAAAAAGAGAAAGTCAGAGAGAGAGAGAGGGAGAGGGAGGGAGAGAGAAATGAATGTGTCACATTAAGGAAGACAGTTTTGGCACAAGCCCCTGGGTAGCAAACGTGAGGCTGTGAGTTCAATCCCCACTACAAAAAGAAAAAAAAAGGATAAGTTTGAGACATTTCTAGGTAAGTAGATGCACCTCTGGATGCACCTCGAGACCATACTTTTTTTTTTTTTTTTTTTTTTTGTGCCAGGGATCGAACTCAAGACCTTGTGTTTGCCAAGAAGGCACTTAGGCTGCTGAGCTGAACCCCCAAGAGACCATACTCTTAAGTGAAATAAATTAGACATGCATATGTAAATAAATCTGCCACACATTTTTTTCTCTGGTGTGAAACCAAAAGTATAAATAAGGACCAAAATTTATAATAGATATTGGGAAATAGGAAGAAAGTGTTCAAATGGGGAGAGGAACTAGAGAGGAGGGAAAAGGAAAGAAGGAAAAAGGTGAAAAGAGAGAGAGAGAGGGAAAAAAAAGAAAAAACAGAAATAAAGCTTTTGTAAGTTGGGGAGGGGTGGAGGGGTTGAATTGAGGGTAAGGGAATGCGGAAAAAAGAATCCCCAAGTAATGGCTGGGGATTTAGCTCAGCAGCATAATCGCCTGCCTGGCAAGCATGAGGTCCTGAGTTTAAAAAAAAAAAAGAAAGAAAGAAACAAGTTATATCATGAACAGGTACAAATTCTCTATGATGAATATTTAAATATATCAATAAAATATGATTTAAAAAGAAAAAGAAAAAACATGTCACTAGCATAAAAATAGCCATAGAAAATAATAACAAAAATAGGTCCACACATATAGGCTTGGCTGATCTTCTATACAGGTGCTTAGAGCACACAGTAGAAATAGGAAAGGCTTCTCAATAAATGGTGTTGGGGAAACTATATATATACAAAAGAAAGAATGAAAGTAGATACTTATCTTACACCATACAAAAATTAACTCAAAATGGAATGAAGAGTTAAATGCAAGAGTTGAAACTGTAACAGTCGTAGAAGAAAATACATTTCTTGAAAGTTTCTTGAATTAGTGTTGGCAATAATTTCTAAGAAATGACCCCAAAAACACAGACAACCAAAACAAAATAAAGTAGTGAGACTATGTTAGATTTATAAGGTTCTGCACAGAGAAAGAAATAACAACAACAACAAAAGACAATCTAGGGAATAGGGGAAAATATTTACAAGTCACATATACAAGTTTGTTTGTTTGTGTGTTCTTAGGCTCTCGCTCTGCAGTTCAGGCTGGCCTTGAACTCATTTTGTAGTCCAGGATAGCCTCAAACTCACAGCATTCCTCCTGCCTCAGCCTCTTAAATGCTGAGATTACAGACTTATACCGCCATGCCTGGCAATGTACAAGTATCATAAATATTAATCTCCAACATATAAAAGGAACTCTTACAACTCAAAAAAATTTTTAGTGTGCAAAGAACTCAAACAAATATTTCTCCAAAGACACACCATGGGTAACAAGTATATGAAAAGATGTTCAACATCAGTAATTTTCAAGGCTCTGTTTTTTCAATATGTATAACAGAAACTATTGTTCCTCTGTGAGAAAACTGAAAGAAAAGCCAAACTGGCAAATTCAGAAGTGTACCATTGCCTGATATTGGCCTACTTCTGTCCCCTGGTGGCAGTTTTTGAAATATATATGCTAATTTATCTCATTTATGCTACTAGTTTTACTTCATTGTAAAGAAGTTTTTGTGCTAATATCTGCTTGTTTCTTATTTGTAATAGAGAATCTTTTTTGTTGATGTCTTGTACTCTGAGTAACTATTTTGAAGATATTCATACACTGTGTATTATATTAAGAGATTCTGTTTTATTTTTTCATAAAACAAAAAATGTGGACAGTAATAAAGATGAAAATAAAATGGAAAAATCATGAGATTTTTTTTCCTGTAATATATAGTCCCCTTTTAACTGCTTATATTTTTATATTCTCTGGACTTTTTATCTCCTACAACCATCAATATACTGAAATAAACAATGCAGAAAATTTCAGGAGTCATCCAATTACCCCAAAGAAATTATAGTGCATTCACTTTTGTTATTCTTCTTCCTTATCCTGTAGATCTCAAGGATTTGTACAGACTATCCACTTCTGTACATCATGATTTTGACCTTTTTCATAAGTTATAGTAAAAAAAACTCATAATACAAAATTTTCCATCTTAATCATTCCTAAGAGAGCAGTTCATCGGCATAGAGTACATTTATACTGCTGGGCAACCTAGAAAGAAAGCAATTTTGCTTTTTCTAATTTAAAAAAAGAATCATGATCATTGTCAACAGTTCAGAGGCATAATAAAAGCAGAAGCAAAAAATTCTACCGCCAGAAACTTTTTATTTTGATGACTATCTAACCCAAACACCAACTGGAGTCCCTGAGACTGGTGAGAATCACATATATTTTGCCCTGACTAAATGCCCTGCTTTACCACTCACATTGCGTGTTTCCCTAGCTGTGCTTAAGACCCAGCAGGTCATGGCCTTATCTCTTCACTATGAAGGCTGTCCTATAGCAGAAATTACCAATGCTTAAGAAGGAAATTTATCTTTCTAAGAAAGCATAATCACTGTTTTTCTTTTAGCGAATTCTACAGCCATTGTAAAAAAAAAAAAAAAAAAAACAGTAATTTTCTCTCTACATTTATATAGAAATATTTTTATTAAAAAATCATGTCAGACTTAAGAGCTGCTATAATGCACAAGTAAATAGTGCCATTCTCATCCTTGTCTTTGTGAAAAGCTTCCCTAAACTTATGTGTCTATGTCTCAGTATGAGGAGATATTCAATACTATACATATTACATTTGTCACAGGACAAAATTGTAATAATTTAGTTTGAGGATCCCAAAAAGAGGTTGGTTTTATAGACAGAAACATTTTGAAGCAAACATAAACAAAGAACAAAGTAGACTGGTCATTTTAAACTTGCTTTCCTTGAAAGGCAGGGACAAGAAGAGAGATTATTAGAAAAATAACTTGTGGCATATTAATAGGAAATTATTTTTACTTTTACCTCCCCTACACTGTGTAGAGTTAGAAACTACATAGTTCAGTGTCTGTAACCAAGACATAAAACTAATCTTTTACTAATAGACATGTAATTTATTCTGATTTGTGAATAAAGGGTATACACACTATGCATTGTACTACATATTTCCAAAGTCACAGTTTTTTAACTGTGGGAGTACAGACTGGTACAACTACTGTGGAAATTAGTATGGAGAGTCCTTAAAAAAAAGAATAATACAGAATTTCAAAACAACAGAATAAGAGATTAATGATGGTTAATGTACCGCATATTATCTTAAAAGTACTTGCTCAGATTATAAGATATGGGAATGAAAAAATGATCAAACAATAAAAGCACAAACCATTCTTTTTTAATGAACTAACAGAGGTTAGTACTATAATTATTGAGCTCGTAGATAGATAGATAGATAGATAGACAGATAAAATTTTACTCTTCTTTCTTTTTGCTTTCCCACATTCCAGTTGTTCTTTTCTTATGAGCTTCTTCTCCATTTACTTTCACAATAGTTACTGTACATTTTGGATCTTATTTTCTCTTTCAGTATTTTACACTAAGGATAAAATACAATGTTTACACATGTGAGTCTGATTTCCTTATAAATATGGTCTCAAGTTGCATTCATTTACCTAGAAAACTCTCAAATTTATCCTTCATTATGATGGAGTACTACTCAATCACATCTTTTTTATCCATTCCATGGTTGATGGGCATTTGGGTTGTTTCGAAGATTTAGTTATTTCAGAATGTACTGCTACAAACTTGGGTGCACATATATTGCTGTGTAGGATGTTTTCAATTCTTCCAGGAAGATACCCAGAAGGGGAATAGCTAGGTTGGATGGGATCTACAAACCTAGTTTTTTGAGGAATATCTACACTGATTTCCACAGTGGTTGTACCAGTCTACACTCCCATCAAGGGTGGAGAAGGGTTCCTTTCCCCCCACAGTACCTTCAGCATTTGTTATTAGTTAATTTTTCTGGTGATAGCCATTCTTTCTGGAGTGAGATGGGATCTCAGCATTGTTTTAGTTTGCATCTCTTGAATGACCAGTGAAGTTGAACATTTTTTTTCATGCATTTATTTGCCATTTGTATTTGTTCATCTGAGAAGTGTATGTTTATCTCAGATGCCCATTTTTGGACTGGGTCTTTGAATTTGGGGGGCCTGATTTTTTTTTCAGTTCTTTATGTGTTCTAGATATAAGTCCTTCATCTGAGGGACAGTTGGCCAAATTTTTTCCCATTCTGTGGGTTGTCTTTTCACTCCCAACATCACTTTTTAAAAGTGACAACTTTTACTATAAATAACTGATTTCCAACCATGGCTATAATTATATACTTTCTCCTTTTTCAATCTGATAGTGAAACAATGACATCCTGACAAGTATTTGTTTCATTTTTTCAGGTTAAAAGAAAAAATGGAACATCTGTTTTATGTATTTACTGACCATTTACACTTCATTTTTGAATAGCATCTTATATTTAGATCCATTTTCTCTTGATAAGTTTATTCTTTTCTAATCGATTTGTAAGAGCTATTTAAAAATTAGAATAATACTACTATAATGTTGATTTTTATTTTTCACTTTTAGAAATGTCCTTTTACCTCTAGAGTTTCTCATCATTAAAACTGAACTATAAGAATAATATTTAACAACAAATGGAATCTTACTTTATTAGAAAGTTTTTGGACAACAGAAGAAATCAAAAAGACAATGCACAGAATGGGAAAACATTACAACCAGTTGTCCCACAGGCAAAAGACTTATATCTAACACACATAAAGAATTGAAAAAAGTCAAATTCAAAGACTCCACTCAAAAATGGGCATTTGAGGTGAAAATGCACTTCTCTGATAAAGAAATACAAATGATCACAAATAAATACATGAAAAAAAGTTCAGCATCATTAGTCATTCAAGAGATGCAAATTAAAACAATGTTGAGATTCCATCTCACTTTAGACAGAATGGCCATCATCAAAAAAAAGAAATCAACCAATAACAAATGCTGGAGAGATTGTGGGGGAAAAGGAATCCTTCTCCACTCTTGATGGGAGTACAGACTGGTACAACTACTGTGGAAATTAGTATGGAGAGTCCTTAAAAAACTATTTCCATTTGACCCAGCTATTATCCTGCTGGGTATCTTTGCATAAAAATTGAAAACATCAAACCACAGCAATGTATGTGCATCCACATTTATAGCAGTACCATTTGCAATAGCTAAATTTTGGAAATAACCCAAATGCCCATCAACTACAATGAAGAGCCACTCAGCCATAAAGAAGAATAAACTCAAGGCTTTTATAGGTAAATAAATGGATGTAACTTAAGACCATACTTATAAGTGAAATAAATCAGACCCATATGTGCAAACATTTTATTGTCTCACTAGTGTGAGAAATTGAACAAGTAAATAAAATCCAAAATGTACAATAGATATCGCAAATCGAGAAGAAACTGCTCAAAAAGAAAGACAAACTGCAACAAGGGAGGGGGGAAAGGGAAAAGAAAAACATATATGCCTACTCAGGATAGTTAAGATAGTATATAGTTTGTTTCTCTTAGTTTATTGAAAAGAAAGGTTTGTGGCTAACATTGCTTGGAGAAGGTAGCATGCCTATATTTGTACTCTGAATAACTACTATGAAGACAACAATACATAGTGTATTAATGTTTATAACTGTCCTACTAATCTGTTTTGTAACTCTGTTTCATTGTTATTTTTATCTTTTTCTCTTTAAAATAAAAAAATAAAATTTAGTGCTTCAGTAATGACTAATAAGAAGAGAAAAATTCAAATTCTTGACTTTTAGTTCCAAAATAGACACTCAATATCTATAGTACAGATGATAATCTCTAAAACCAAGACCCTTGACTATAGAATTCAGGATTTAAGCCAGGAAAATATCAAGAGCCAAAATCTGACACATTTAGTACATAAAAATTTATACTATTCTTGGTATAGTTCAAAAAAATGCAAGATTTAAAAAGTTGATTTTTCCCACTCAAAATAAATTAATTAAAAATCTCTGAGAGTTTGAAGTTTAGGAAGAGTTGAAAGTCTGATTCTAGAGTCATGAGACTTTCTATGTGATCATAATTTAGTACAGTCATAATATTGCTGAAAAAGTGAGTGCTGACCTGTAAGCTCCTAAGCAAAGAGCTTATATGGAGATGAGGAAGATGAGAGAAACTATTCATAGAGTATTTTGGTGATTTGAAAAGTGGAGACCTGCTCTTTGCCGACAAGAGTGAAACCCAAAGAAGCGTCAAGCCTCACAAGATATCTTCAGTCACAAAAATATGGGGGTAGCCACATATAAAAAGGGCCTGAGAGAGTCTCTCATGTTGCATATAGACAAAGAAATATCTGAGTGTTTCAGCAGACACATCACATCAAAAATATGCTTTAGCAGATAGGGCATCAACTCTATGAGCTATATATCAAGACAGAAACAAAAATGGCAGAAGAAATATGAACATCAACAGCAAATACAGTAAGGATAGTGGCTGAAAAGCCAACTGTATTTCATCAGATCCTAATAGGTAGCAAGTAACAACAGATTCTCCTTCCTATCACATCTAACGTACCATGTCACCCACTGGAATATAGATGTCACACAAGGAGTAGGACTTCAACAAAGGTGGTACTAGAAAATGCTGAACCCTGAGAAATTATTTTATTCAACTAATTTATTAAAAGTGACTAGGTTAAAATTTTCATTGCCAAAGAAAAAAGTTAAAAACTGTAATAATACTATATTTTAAATTAAATTACCCTTGTATAAACTACAGTCTCAAAGTAAAAAGTATTTCTTGATCCATGTCTATATGTTGCCAATATTTTTTCTAGGTTATAATTTGCCTTTTACGCTTTTGAGGATTTTGTTGTTCAGGGGCTTTATACTTTGTTGTTGTTTTGTTATTGTTGTGGGGTTATTGGTTGGTTGTTTGGTCAGTTGATCAGGTGTCATTTGTTTGTTTTATTTTTTGTTGTTTGTTTTATAGATCTTGGAACCTATTCCTTTATGTTTTCTGGACTAAGTATGATGCTTTGAAATGTTTCCTCACACTGTAAATCATAAAAATATTTGACTATTGTCTCTAATATTGTCTCCATATTCTCACAGCTTTGCTTTTGTAGTTGAAACTCTGATGCCTCTAAACTGAGCACAGTGATATAGTTTGGATATGGAATATTCCCCCTAAAAGCCTGAGTATTACAGGCTTGGCCCCCACTTCTTGGCTGCTGGGAGTTGAAGAGGTGAGGCTTCACAAGAGGTTTCAGGTCACTGGGGATTTAGCTCAATGGCATAAGCACCTGCCCGGCAAGTGCGAGGTTGTGAATTTGATCCCTGGCACAAGGTCTAAGATCACTGGGGACATTGCATTGTAGAAGATTGTGGGCTCCTGGGTTTTCCTCTCTGTCTCTCTTCTCTCTCTCTCTCTCTCTCTCTCTCTCTCTCTCTCTCTCTCCCCCTCTCTTCCTACTAGTGAGGTAAAAGGTCTTGGCCATACATTCCACAGGTTAGAAAGTAAGAGGATCAACTGATCACATCCAAAATATAGCCAAAATAAATCTTTTCACTAACAGCCCTAACATATAAATGACTTCAATATAAAAAACATGATAGAAAAGTGAGCAAATATGAGCACAACACACAAGATATGAAAATAACGCTTAAATATATGAAAAGATTTTCAGTCTCACTTGTGGTTAAAAAAATTAAAAAATTAAAAAGTCCATTCTCCTGGCAAGACATGTCCATACACTGCTGATAGGAAAACAAATGCAAGGAAAAAAAAAAAAAAAGGAAGCAAATGCAACCATTAAAACACAATGAATGGAGGAAATAGCCCAGTGTTAAAGTGTTAAACCTTAATGATAAAAATTAGTATGATCAGTGGTAAGCTGCCCGGAACCTCACTGTGGGCCCACCCTGCCACTTGGAACTTAGCAGAGCCCGCCTCAGGCATAGGCTGCCTGGAACCTCCTCGGAGGGCCTACCCTGCCACCAGAAACATCGAGGAGGCCCGCCCAAGACTGAAAACTGCCCTGGACTGCTTCTGCTGGGCCTGTCCTCCCACCTGGAACATCGGAAGACCTCAGCAGACTCCAGTTAGTGTGAAAAAATTTGGAACTGTGCTTCCAGGCAGCGAACTTTGGGCTACAGCAGATTAACTGTATCAGTGTGGTGAGTATACCCCTAAAATAGAGATGTACAGGGGACAAATAGGGCCAATAGTAAAACCCTCTCCAACTAACTGTAAGACTTTGGTGAGTTTGAAAAGAGTGTTGTGATCACCTCCTACACATAGAAAACATCAGGCAGAGTGAAAATGACAAAATGAAAAAGCAAAATGCAATCTCAAACATAGAGTTCACCAGAAGCAAGTATAGGAGACACTGAAATAGAGGACCCCAAAAGTAACACACTGGGAATCTCTGAAAAGATAGCAAGTGAAATAAAAAAAACAACTGCATCAGGCTAGAGAGAAAATCAAATTAGAAGTACTCTCCCATGTAAAGATAGAAATAACTTTAGTAAAGGAGCTGTTGAACGCAGCTAAAGAAGAACTAGAGAAAAAAGTACATGAGCATGGGAAACTGATTGAAACTTTGAATGAACAATATAGAAAACAAGCAGAATTCATGAAACAAACTCAAAGAGACATCCAAGAAACAAAAAATTCTATTGAAAGCATGCAAAACCATCTAAAGGAAGCTGAGGATAGGATTTTGGACCTTGAGGACAGGATCACAATTAGTGATCAGGAAAGGATAGAACTTTTAAAAATAACAAAGCAGCATGAAATGAAAATCCAGAAGCTTCATGATGATGCCAAGAGCAACAATATAAGAATAACAGGCATTAGCAAAGATACAGGAGTCCACGCAAATGACATATGTAAAGTATTTACAGAAAAATAGCAAAAAGTTCCCAAACATGGGGAAAGAATCTGATACACATATAAGTAAGGCATATAGAACACCAAGCAGTCACAATCAACATAAATCCACACCCAGACACATAATAATTAAGATCCCAGACATACAGCATAAAAACAGAATACTAAAACCTGTCTGAGAAAAGACACAACTCACCTATCAAGGAAAGCCCACTAGGATCACAGCACACTTTTCAGCACAAACCCTCAAGTCAAGAAGAGCTTGGAGTGAGGTATTTCAAGCCTTGAAAGAAAACAATCTTCAACCAAGACTGATGTACCCAGCAAAACTTTCATTCAAATTTAATGGAAAAACAAGATACTTCCTTGACAAAGAACAAATGAAGAAATTCATGTCCACAAAACCAACCCTAGAAAGAGTACTGAAAGACATACTAGACAGAGGTAAAAATGATCACAATCCCCAAAACAACAACAGAAAGAAACCACCAGGTAGGATAAGCAATCAAATAAGAGGAAAAGCAGAAAGAAACAACTGGAACATAACATGGCAAAGTTGAGCCAGTACATATCAGTGATCCATAAATATAAAAGGTCTCAATTCACCTATAAAAAGAAATAGATTGACAGAATGGATCAAGAAACAGGATCCCACAATATGCTGTATACAAGAAACACATCTGACCAAAAGGAAACTCATAAATTAAAAGTTAAAGGATGGAAAACAGTATTCCATGCAACAGGAACCCAGAAAAAAGCAGGGGTAGGTATTCTATTTGCAGACAACGTGAAATGCAAACCTAAAATGTTTAAAAGAGATAGAGAAGGTCACTACATACTTGTTAGTGGAAAAATTCAAGAAGAAGAACTAACAATTATATATATATATATGCACCAAATACAGGAGCACCCAACTATATAAAACAGGTACTAATGGACATGAAAAACCAAATACACAAGAACACAATTATAACAGGAGATCTTAATAGCACATTATCACAAAGAGATAGATAAACTAGACAAAAAGTCATCAAAGAAACAACAGAAATGAATCATACCTGTGAGCAATTGGATTTAGTAGACATTTACAGAGTGTTCCACCCAACCACATCAGAATGCACATTCTTCTCAGCTGCATATGGGACATTCTCCAAAATAGGCCATATATTATCCCATAAAACATTTAAGTAAATGCAAAGGTATTGAAATCATACCATGCATAATATCTGACCATAGTGCACTTAAATTTTAAATGGCAAAAGAAATTGTAAAACCTGCATAAATACAAGGAAATTAAATAACAGCCTTTTGAACAACCAGTGGGCTACAGATAAAATTAAAGAAGAAATAAAGCAATACCTACAATTCAATGAAAATATAGAAACAACATACTGTAATCTGTGGGACGCAATGAAAGCAGTCTTAAGAGGGAAATATATAGCAATAAATTGTCATATCAAGAAAACAGATGAACACAAATAACCTAATGTTCCATCTCAAGCTTCTAGAAAAAGAAGAGCAGGTTAAACCCAAAGCTCATAGAAGAGAGGAAATTGTAAAGATTAAAGCAGAAATCAATGCAATTGAAACCAAAAAAACAATACAAAGAATTAATGAATCAAAATGCTGGAGTTTTTTAGAGAATCAACAAAATTGACAAACCCCTCACTAACCTTATCAAAAGAAAGAAAGAAAAAAACCCAAATTCATGCAATAAGAACTGAAAAGGGAGAGATTACTATAGATCCCATGGAAATTCAAAAGACCATGAATACCTACTTTGAAAATCTCTACTCACATACAGTGGAAAACACAGAGAAAATGGACAGATTTCTAGAAACATATGAACTACCAAAGCTCGACCAAGAAGATATAGCAATTTTGAACAACCCAATATCAGCTATTGAAATTGAAATTTAATTAAAAACTTACCAACAACAACAGAAAAAAACCCAGGTCCTGATGGATTCACAGTTGTATTCTACAAGAAATTTAGAGAAGATTTGATGCCAGTACTCTTTAAACTCTTCAATGAAATTGAGAAAAAAGCAATCCTCCCTAAATCATTCCTGGAGGCAAGTATTACTCTGATACCAAAACCAGAGAAAGATCCAACCAAAAAAGAGAACTATAGCACAGTCTCACTAATGAACATTGATGCAAAGATTCTCAACAAAATACTGGCAAATAGAATGCAGCAAATCATCAAGAAGATTGACATCATGACCAAGTGGGGTTCATTCCAGGAATGCAGGGATGGTTTCACATATGCAAATCAATAAATGTAATACACCACATCAACATAGCCAAAAACAAAAACCACATGGTCATCTCAATAGATGAAGAAAAAGCTTTCAACAAAGTCCAACACATGTTCATGATAAAAACTCTTCATAAACTCAGAATACATGGTGTCTGCCTCAACCTGATAAAGGCCATCTATGACAAACCAACAGCCAACATTATACTAAACGAACAAAAACTGAAAGCTTTCCCTTTAAAATCAGGAACAAGACAAGGATGTCCACTATCACCACTCCTTTTCAACATGGTTCTGGAAACACTAGCCAGGCCAATCAGACAAGAGAGAGAAATAAAAGGAGTAAAGATAGGAAAGGAAGAAGTTAAATTATCACTATTGGCAGATGACATGATACTCTGTATAGAAGACCCAAAAAACTCCATTAAAAGACTGCTAGAGGTAATAAACAAGTTCAGCAGTGTAGCTGGATACAAAGTCAATGCTCAAAAATCAATAGCATTCCTGTACACAAACAAAAATCTCACTGAGAGAGAAATTATGGAAATATTGCCCTTTACAATAACATCTAAAAAAATGAAATACTTAGGAACCAACCTAACTAAAAATGTAAAAGACCTATATGCTGAAAATTATACTACACTGAAAAAGGAGATGGAAGAGGATATTAGAAAATGGAAGGACATTCCTTGCTCTTGGTTAGGAAGAACCAACATTGTGAAAATGGCCATACTCCCAAAACTGTTATACAGATTAAATGCAGTCCCAATCAAAATACCATTGACATACCTCACAGATCTAGAGAAAACACTACTAAAATTCATTTGGAAACAGAAGAAACCTAGAATAGCAAAGGCAATTCTAGGCAACAAAAGCAAGGCAGGAGGCATCTCAATTCCTGACTTGAAACAGTACTATAAAGCCACAGAGATAAAATCAGCTTGGTACTGGCAAAGAAATAGACCTGAGGATCAATGGAACAGACTAGAAGATGCAAGCACAACTACAAAGACACTCAGCCACCTGATATTTGACAAAGGGGCTAAATATGTCCACTGGAAGAAGGAGATAGTCTCTTTAATAAATGGTATTGGAAAAATTGGCTCTCTACATGCTGAAGACTGAAGCTAGATCCAAGCCTATCACCATGCACAAAACTAAAGTCTAAATGATCAAAGACCTCAATATTAAAACAGAAACACTAAATCTACTGGAAGACAAGGTAGGTAGAAGTCTTGGAGACATAGGAGTAAGCAGAGGATTCATGAACAAAATGCAAATTGCACAGGAAACACTTCAAAGAATCAACAAATGGGATCTCATATTATTGAAGTTTCTGCATTTCAAAGGAAATCACCAACAGAGTGAAAAGAAAATCCACAGAGTGGGAAAGAATTTTAGCCAGCAACCCCTCAGACAAAGGACTTGTGTCCAGAACATACAAAAAATTGAAAAACATCAAGCTCCCCAAATTCAAAGACCCTCTCCAAAAATGGGCATCTGAGATGAACACACAGTTCTCAGAGAATGATATACAAATGACAAATAAATACATGAAGGAATGTTTTCCATCACTAGACATTTGAGAAATGCAAATTAAAACAACATTGAGATTCCACCTCACTCCAGAAAGAATAGCTGCCATCAAGAAATCAACTGATAACAAATGTTGGCAAGGCTGCAGGGGAAAAAGGAACACTGCTCCACTGTTGGTGGGAATGTAGACTGGTGCAACCATTATTGAAATCCATATGGAGAATTCTCAGAAGACTAGGATTGGAAGCCCCACTCAATCCAGCTATTCCCCTCCTGGGTATTTTCCCAGAAGAACTGAAAAGTTCATATCACAGTGATCTATGTGCACCCATGTTCCTAGCTGCACAATTTGTGATAGCTAAATACTGGAAACAACCAAGATGTTCATCAACTACAGAGTGGATTAAAAAGATGTGGCATTTTTATACAATAGAATATTACTCAGCTATAAAAAAGGATGATCTTGAGGCCTTCATAGGCAAATGGAGACAACTTGAGACTATCCTCATTATGAAATAAATAAGAATCATATTTATAAATATATTGTGTCTCTAGTGTAAAAAGTAAATAAGTACTACAAGTGTAATAAAACCAAAATGTGTAACTGCTATTGTAAAAAAGAGAGGAAAAGAAAGTGCTCTAAGGGATATAACTGCATGTATGTTTGAGTGTGTAAAATAGATGACCATATTGCTGAATCTTTGTTGAATCTTCGAGCAGAACTGTTTGTAATCTGACTGTTTGAATATTTACTATGTACCCTTTAACTCTGTAACTTGAACAACTACATCCAAGATGACAGTATGTAATTTATAAATTGCTGATTTCTTAGTAGGGCTTTTTCTCATTTTCCTTTTTCTTTCTTTTAGAATTCTGTATTGTTGCTACCCTTTTTTCTGTTTTGCTTTTTTTCTTCTCTTTAAATAAAATTTTTAAAATGTATAATTATTGTAAAAAAGAGGAAATAGGAAGTGCTATAAAAGATATAGCTGCATATATGTTTAGGTGTGTTGGATTGATAACCATATTTCTAGGTTCTTGTTGGATTGTTGTACAGATCTGTTTGAACTCTCACTGCTTGAGTGTCTACTTTGTGTGCTTTAATTTTATAACTTGAAAAACTATTTCTAAAAGAGCAATATGTAATATATCAACTAGTGATTTCTTACTGTTTATCTTCTTTTCTTGAAATTATGTCACATTTCTACCTTTTTTGTGTTTTTTTTTCTTTAAATAAAAAAATCTTTTAAAAATTTTTTTAAAAATTAGTATGACACATTTTTTTGCCTTTCTATGCACCATCCTTATCCTGTCTTTAAAAAACAGACTGTACCAGAGGAAGATGGGCAGAGAAAATCTAATTTTAGTGTATAGCACTAACTGCCAGAAAGTGATGAGAGCAAGAAGAGGGTACTTCTCAGCCAGGAAGGGGTTTCCCCTAATCCATGAAAGCGAGCCAGAAAGGAGGGAAGGGTAGAGCATGCATCTCATTACATCAGCAAGATGGAGCCATTACAGTGTCTTTCAGTAAAAGATATAATCCAACTCCACAGCAGACCAAGTCCTTTGTACTGGAACACAGTATGACCTGATAGCAGGTCACTTCCCCTCAACAGTCCCAGGATTAACCACTTAATTCCCCTCTTTCTGGCACCCATGACTGGTCAGCTCTCTCCTTAAGTGAATGGACACATTCAATCGAGTTACTGTCAGGTCTAGCTCACTTGGGGGCCATCTGGACTTCTTAAAATCTTTTTATTTTATTGATACAATTTATATACATAATGATAAAATTCATCATAGGGAATTTGTATGTGTATATGCTATATCTTGCTTCTTTTTTCCCCATCCCCCTACCTTCCCTTCAACCTCTCTTCCCCTCTATATTTACACAAGTTTTGTTTCTATTTTTCCTTTTATTCTTTTTTTTCTCTTGTCCCTTCTTTCTTTTCTCCCTCCCCTTCCCTTTCTCCCTTTCTCATTTGAATGTTATTTTCTGTTAATATTAGGTTGGTCTCCCAATTGTATCTGATTCCCAGGCCCTGGGGAACACCTCACTGCAGAACCTATCTTGAGAAATACACCATTAGATAAATGTTTCAAATGCATCAGTAAAATATATAGCAGATTTCAAAGAGAAATGGCTACCCACCATGAAAACCAGGACTGTAGAAATGATTTAGCAAAGAAATTGATGAGGAGGCAACCAGGACAACGTTGGTGGTTATGCAGAAGAAAACCAGAGTTACCTAAGGTCACCATCTCTCTTGCACACAGATGAATGATGTTTTCATTATAGGGTTGAAGTCTAAAAATATCTTAGTTTAATATTAAATTAATAATACAACATTACATATATAATAGGAGAGCTTTGTAATCTTTATAATTTTTTTATCTTTAGTTGTCCATTCAGAATTTGACCACTTTTTTATAAAAAAAAAAAAGTGAAACGTTCATTAAGGTAGAATTTACCTGGTAACATAAGTGTACAGATGTATACACTTTTGTATTCATCTCATAATTATAACAATGAAAACACAATCACAAAAGCGAGCAGATATTTTTTGCGGCACCCTTTTCTGTCCATGCCGCATCCTAGTCCATCCCCGCCTTGTGACAATCGCTTCTCCAGGAAAAGGACGCCGCATGTGGGAATTGGGCGCGGGGATCTTGGAATGTTTTGTACTGATAATTGTAATTTGTGTAGTTCACATGTGTATGTTTTTATGTAATGCTCAATATGGAGTCGAGGGTGGAGACTCCAGAGGGGTTGCTGGAGGCCCTCTAGATAACCCCTTTGTGAGGACTGGTTGTGGGGTTTTGCCTTCTGTGAATAATGTGAGAGAGTTTATGTGGGAGCTTTGGGTGAAAGAGCTCATGGAGGAGGATTTACAAAATTCCTGTGAGACAACTACCCTGAGACACTAGACAGGCAGCCAGAGATGGGCAACTAGGACCCATATGTTACGCCACCGGCCGCCTAAGACAGGCACAGGACCAATTGCTGTCCTGCAGGCCCATGACGGGTAAGGCCTGGTTGGGTACATGTGAAGAGTCCTTGACCTAAGACAGGTGCTGTCCTCGCAGGGACTGCCACTCCCATAAATGATAAGAAAAGCAATGTAGGGAGCGGCATAATAATCTCACACATCTCTTACTCCTGCGGACTACGTTGGCTTGCATTTCCCAGGCTGACTAAATGTCAAGATTAAAATGTTAATTGATACCTATTGCCCTGAACCTGGGGCGCCTTCTGCTTGGAGTTGCGGTCAATTAACACCTATTGTTTGGGATTGTCCCTGCCTGGCCCTGGGCCTGGAGCGTTTCCTGCTTGGGGCTGGGGGTTGCTGCCAGGGTTGGCAAATATATATTCCAGCTTCTAAAAAATAAAGGCGGATTCAGATTCACTCACAGACTGGTGTGCAGTGTTTTCTGTCTCTCAATCGCCGACTCCCTGACCACCTTTGGGAAACCCTAGCCTTGCTGCAGCTGGATCCGGCAATTTTTAACATGATAATATCTCTCATTACAAATGAGCTTCATAGGGGCTGGGGATTTAGCTCAGTGTCATAAGCACCTGCCTGGCAAGTGTGAGGTCATGAGTTCAATCCCTGGTACTGCAAAAAAAAAAAAAAAGTATGTAACAAATGAGCTTCATGAAGCAAAGTTAAGCCGCTTCTTCCAAAATGGCACTTACTTAGCCAGGCATGGTGGTGCATCCTTTGTAATCACACCAGTTGTGAAGTTGAGGCAGGAGGACTGTCAAAAATTTGATGCCAGCCTGGCCTACAAAGTGAATTAAATGCCAACCTGAACAGCATAGAGAAACTCTATCTCAAAAAGTCCAAAAAAAAAATTTAAAGGCACACAGTTTGTTACCCAGGAACTGGAAGAGCATAGCACATTACAAAGAAAACTGAGATGTTTAAAATATTTATCTTCTGTCATTTTTACTGTTATCAAATTTTTTTTTCTTATTCTTTTTTCTGTCAACATTACTTATACTTTAATTGCCCTATATTTAGAGAGAGCCTAAATTAGTCCATTTCTTTCCTTTTAGGTGAGGTTTTTTCCCTACATTTATGCTGTTCATAACTATATATTATAGGTCCGTGTGTGTACATTTATGCATATATAACTTTTCATGTACTATATACAATATGCTTTGCAGTGCAACTTCAGTTATTATATAGCATAGGGACTTGCCCCTACCCCATCAAAGCCTATTTTTACCCTATGAATAGTTATCAAGCAACTTAAGAAAATGACTTGAGCAAACTTTATCACTAATTATTGAGTTATAGAATCAATAGTAAATGAGATTGTACTAGTATTTCCCAACATCAACAGCAAAAAAAAAAAAAACTTACATGTGAGATGAGACTCTCATTAACTTACAAAAGTTTTCCTTTCAGAAATGATGAACATTTTCTAAATCTATGTATCTGGTATTTTATGACTTGCTTGAGAATACCTTAAAATTCTATACCACATAGGCCCTTAACTTTAATAGGATTTGCCTCTTACCTAATGCCGTCTGGTATAGATCAGCTTTTATATATAGCATCATCTCTAAAGAATTCTCTGTGTTATTTATAAATATTATAATATGGATTGTAATAAGTTATAAAAAAATGCAAACACATCTGGAAGTCATTTAACAGAAGTCAATAAATCTTTAGTGAATTGAACTAATATTAATATGTTAATTTTATTGGTTCACCAAACACTTCCATTGTTTCATTAAGCATTGTGTGTTTGTCCAAACATGCCTCAGAGTTGATCAAAAGAATCAGTGCCTACATAAAACATTAAATTTTTCATAGCACTCTTCCCTATAACCATCGAACACTGATAAATATTTAGTTGGGCAATAGAAATGTGAACACTTCAGCTATTCTGGCAAAAGGAACCGGAGTATTATTACTACCCAAAGTTTGATTCCCATTGCTCAAAAAATAAATATCATCCAGGCAGTCTATATAAGAAAATTATCCAATGTAAGATCACTGTGACCATTTCCTAAATCATTACTTCAAACCATAACATATATTTTTCTATGCCAATATAATTATGAGATTCCCATAAGAGAGTTTCTTTGCAAATTTTCAAGCCACCAAAATCAGTAACACATATTTTACAATCCTAATGGATTTACCCTTGCAAAATTCCTACTGGTTTCATCAAGACACACCCATTCCCCAGAGTTCAGACAGCTTTTCTCATCTACTCTAATGAGAGAAAATGTCCTGTTAATAAAGCAGGTGGCAACCATTATAAATGTCTTATTAAATATTGAACAGTGGGGGATTTTTCTGAGCCAAGAAATAATATCAAGCAGTATCCACAATGTGGACTGCACTAGCAAAGTTCTTTTATAGACTCTCTCCAGGAATGAGTGCTTTGACATCTCACCCAACAAAGCAAAAGGAGTATTATTTCTAATGGCCTATTTTGTGCCAATCACTGTACAAGGCACTTTATATACACTATTATTTTACAGATAATAACTGAAGTTCTTGCATGTTAAGTAAATTATCTACTAAGGGATATATAATATTAAAGGGTTATCCTGATTCCAGGCCAGGTCCTTCCTGCTTTACCACTTCATACACAACCTTAACTGGGAATAGAAAACACAAAAGTTCAAAAGCATTGTAAATTAACTCACAACCCAGTCCATATCTACATGGATGACATAGCTACTTCACTGTCTCTGCAGTTAGTAGTTTCCTCATGCTCCTCCACCCCCAAGGCAGTAGGGAGAAAACTACAAAAAATTGAATATATTTTAAACATTAGTCCAATCCAATAGTTCAATAATTTGAACTGTCCCCATAACTAGGATCTAGTGGTTACTCTACACCATAATCTGTTTAGCATCAGGCAGGAAGACTCATGGGTTAGATAGCAGAACGAGTGGCACAACCTTAGGATTTAATTGATCACATTTGCTTCTGCTCAAGTGGGAAAATAAAAGATTTTTTAAAACCTCTTGTCTCTCTGCACAACAGCCTGATTTACAAGAATATCATGAAGCAAATTAGAACTGAGGAATTTCATTTCCTTCCATAAATTTCTTTCTCTTCACAAATAAATGGATTCCTAAACTAACCAGAGCTAAGGTTATGAAAGGCAAAAGAGAAAAGCATATCAACAACATTGAAACTTTTTTTACAAACCATGCAAACATGAATGGATGCAGCTGTTACAATAGAACTTCAATTTTGTGAAATTATTTTTCATTTGAGAGTGTAGGTTTTTATTACATATATTGTGAAAATAAACAATGGACAATAAATCATTGCAGAATCTTCTAAGGGATGCTCTTCTTCAATTTCTGTGCGAAAATATTTAACAATTAATAACTAATTCACAAATAAAGGCAAATATATGTATAATTTCTCATGTACACCCCCTTCTCCAGGTACTAGGAGGAAAGACAACACTGATATATATTGTTTCCACATCTGCTTTTACGCTCATAGAAACATACAGATATGAATAGGGATTTGTATATGAATGTGTAAACAGTCTGTACACAATACAACTTGCTTTTCTCATTTAATAATCATTGTCAAATTGGTAGAAAGACAAAGTTCCACACAAACAAGAATGAGCACAAGTCAAAACTTCATTTAACTTTTTAATGAAGAAACAAGCAGAATGACAATTGTTAATTCAATTTGGATATAAGAAACTTGGATTTATGTAGAGTGAAAAAAGAATGCTATAAATAAGAATGCTAGATTAAATATAAAATTTGTCATTGTCCTATAGGGAAATAAAATCATAACCTTGGGGTTATCTCTTTAACTACACAGAAAAAAAATCAATATGCTTTATTAGATTTGTATAAATTAACCTCAACTTACCAAGTTATAAAATGCCTTGGTTTGGATCAATTGTAAACATTAAGTCAAGCCAACTCTTTTTCCCCCCTGGCTAGTTTGTTAGAAAATTATACACAGGAGGTTAAGATCATATTTTTTTGCTTTATTTCCAGATTTTGGATAATTTTTCTAAACATAATAGATCATGGATATCCCTCTGAATCAACAGATATGCCTTTAAATTTTACTTTTTAATAAGTGCATCACCAATTCATATGTTAAATTT
This sequence comes from Hydrochoerus hydrochaeris, assembly GCA_004027455.1. NCBI lineage: Eukaryota > Metazoa > Chordata > Mammalia > Rodentia > Hydrochaeridae > Hydrochoerus > Hydrochoerus hydrochaeris. Next base: position 462,146 of record PVLA01000642.1, read on the forward strand.
TCTGTAAGTAATCCAACAATCCTCCTATTGAAAGACATACAGATTATCTTCCAACATTTTGGCCACTACAAATAACATTGCTTTAATATCTTTGTGTACATTCTTTGATACTGATGCTTGTATCCTATAATATAGAGTCCCAAAAGCAAGAATATCTAATAAAAAAGAGATGCTCTCATTTAATAACTCTTACCATACTCTTTCATAAGTATTGATGTCATCTGTGCATATGTTTATACTAGTTAAATCAAAATAATCTGGGCCTGACTTCTGATGAGTGCCTTCCTGCGGCGTGATCCAGGAGAATCAGAGAGTGGCCCCTGAGATTCCTCCACGGCCATGCTGGAACCCAGGAGGCTGCACAAAGAAGCAATTCTCCCACCCTCTTGGTGAGTGCCTTCCTCCAGCGTGAGCCAAGAGAAAACCCAGTAATGTTTCCTGTTAGCCTACTGGTGCACAGGCTTGGAATCCAACATCCCAACACACACACACACACACACACACACACACACGTTAGCAACTGGGGACAGAGGCCTGAGCATCTCTTGGCAGGATGACTGTATGCAATATAGCAAATATGGGGGGGCCTCCTCTATCTTCTCTTTGAAGGCACATGTTTTCATTCTTTATTCAACATGATTAATTGCTTTACTCTTTTAAACATTCTTTTTTGATCGATTTAATAATATTCTGTCTTTGGTTTGATTTTGCTATACCTAATTGACTAGACAACTATTGTGAAGATAATGAGATATATACTATGGTACCTATTGCTGTTATCCCAGTAACCTGCTGTGAAGTTCTGTACCAAATTCACCGCACTGTCTCGATTAGTTTTGTTCTGTCTTGTTCTGCTGTACTTCTACTACCTTCAGAATAAAATTTTTTAGAAAAAGAATAAATTGCCAAAAAGTAAGGAAACCATACAGGAAACAAGCCCTAAATAAGAATGAGTGATTTTCTATATGGACTTGATTCTTGTAGTTTTCAGTCAAATAGCTGTAACAAATTTAGTATTTCTTTTCATCATTCTTTAAAGCACACCATTTAAATAAACTGCTTGTTCAGCCATTTTATTACTTAAAAAATCAAAATAAGCTGAACAGATTGAAAATATTCATACACTACAAGCTGAAAATATCCCATTAAAAAGATAGTAAGCAAGTTTTCATGCCAAAAACTTGATGGCAATAATGACTCAAGATTTATTGAGGATTAGTTACCTCAAATGTGAAACATTATAAAATGAGTTGGGCTTTTCTGCTGTTTTCTTGTCTATTCTGCACACATCCACTTTACCTTCCAGTGTTTGCCATGAATTAAAGCAGCACAAAGCCCTCACTACATGTAGCCTCTTACTCTTGGATTTTCTAAATTCCAGGACTATGAGACAAAATAGATATCTTTCCTATATAAATAACACAGTCTCAGCTATTCCATTATAACCACAGAAAACAGAATAGGATACCATATGACCCAAAGATTTGATTCATGGGTATATATCCAAGAATAATGAGAACCTATATCAATACAAAAACTTATACATAAATGTTCATAGCAGTGTTATTCATAATAGTGAAAAAGTATTAACAACCAAGTGAACAGCTGAAGAATCAATAGACAAAATGAGATATAGCCCTACAATAAAATATTATTCAGCAGTTAAAAGGAATGAAAATCTGATACATATGGTCAAAATTTGAAAATATGCTGCTACACAAAAAAGTCAGCTATTAAAAGATCACATACTATATGTTTCTATTTATATGAAATTTCCAGAATGAGTAAATCCATAAAGACAGAAAGTTGACTAGTGGCCAACCAGAGAAGCCGAGTAGGCCAGCGAGAAAGCTGGCAACCCCTCCCTTCATACAGAGGAGATCAGTGGACCATGAGACAGCCAGTGACTCATTCTCCCACCCTGAGAACCTTGGTGGGCTGGTGAGAGTGCAGATGAACCTTCCTTCCACCCACAGGATTCTGAATGGTCCTGTGAGATCCCCAGTGACATAGTAGGGCCCAAGCTGGGTGTACACCAAGGACAGGTGGGTCTGGTGGCCTGAAAACATCTGAAACATGAGGAACAATATGAGTCAAGGGTTGGTTCATATCAAGACTCCTAGGCTAGTCAGCCAAGAAAGAATCCAGTACTCACTCAATTGACCCCACAGGAGGAATTCAGGTGACTGGCCCCTCCTTTACACTGTGGGACCCCACAACTGGGTGAACGCTAGCTACACAGTAAGAATCTGAAATGCACATGATGGATGGGTGAGAATAACAAAATTAAAAAGATTTAAATATGAACCAAGAGGTGAGAATGACAAGATGAAAAGGCAAAATGAAACCTTGGACCTCCAGCATCTGGAACAGGTACAGAAGACATCAATGTAAAAGAGATTGGAAAATACTCACCTGAGATTTCTGAAAAGATAGCAAGTAAGTAAAGAACCAAATCCTTGAGGCTATAGGGGAAATCAGATCAAAAATAATGTCTCAGGTAAAAAAAGAAAAAAGAAAAATGACAACCTTAATGAAGGAATTGCACAGCATAGCTAGAGAAGACATAGATTAACAAAAACAAGAGCATAGGAAAATGAGGGAAATTTTGAATGAACACTATAGATAACAAATAGAATCCATGAAACAGATTCAAAGAGATATCCAGGAAATTAAAAAATTTTGCTGAAAGTTGGCAACACCACTTGATGAAACTGAAGGTCAATTTTCAGACCTTGAAGACAGGATTGTGGTTAGAGATCATAAAAGGAAAGATCTCTTAAAAATAACATGGAACCATGAAATAACAATTCAATAGCTCCAAGATGATGAAAAGAAAAGCAATATAAATAGATGGAGCTGAGGGTTTAGCTCAGCAGCATAAGCACCTGTCTGGCAAGTGTAAGGTCATGAGTTCAATCCCTGGTACCAAAAAACAAACAAACAACAACAAAAAAGAATGATAGATGTCCTTGACAAAAACAGGAGTTAACACAAATGACATTTAAAAAGAAAACTATTTGCAGAGTAATACCAGAAATTTTCCCAAATTGGGAACAGAATCTGACATAGAAATCAGTGAGGCATACAGAACTCCAGTCATAACCAAAATAAATCTATACCTAGATATATAATAATCAAGATCCCAGAAACTCAGCAAAAAAGCAGAATATTAAAAGCTGTTACAGAAAAGAAAGAAGATCAGTTATCAAGAAAAACACATTAGAATCACAGCCAACTTCTCACCACAAAACCTCAAGTCAAGAACTTTGAGTAAAGTATTGAAGGCCCTGAAATAAAACAACTTTCAATCCAGAATGATGTGCCCTGAAAATCTATCTTTCAAAATTAATGGAGAAATAAGATACTTGCATGACAAAGAACAACTGAAAAACTTCATGTCCGCCAAACCAATCCTAGAAAGAGTATTGAAAGATATTCTAGACAGAGATAAAAATGATCACAATTCCCAGAACAACAGAAAGAAACCACCAACCAGGGCAATTAACTAAACAAAGATAAAAGCAAGGAACTGTTGGAGACCATTAGGAATCAGCTCTGAGCAGTACTTAAATATTACTAATTGGCTTTCTATGTTTATCTGTGAGTCTGTCCTAGGCCTCAGCCTCTTGCCTGGTGATAGGAGCTGATTCATAGTAAGTGAACTTCTATGAATCACTGATCCTGGCTGAGATGTGTAGTGATCTATGAGACCAGAGACACCTCAAAGGGCAAGATAAGGCCATAGCTGCAGACACTTGGCTCCAATTCCAATTAACAAGACAGAGACTGCAGCTGAAGGAATTTGACTCCTAAAGTCTCAATCCTACCATAAATATTATCCTGGAGATAGGACAGTTCTCCTAAATTGTCATAATTTACTACTTGGAGGTCTTTGAAGAGACTCCCAAGATCCTGCTTATTTCCCGTGCTTTCCTAAGTCTTTGTCTTAGCCCTCAGAGTCTTGAGCTTAATTAAAGGGCTTTGACCCTCTTAGAGCCCTAAGGTCATTACAATTGTCTCATTTTATTTAACCTCCACCATACATTCATTTGGGAGATTGGGAATATAGGTCAGAACCCAGTAGGGAACCAACAAAAGGAAAATAATATGACAAAATAAGCCAATACATTTCAGTCATAGCCATCAATGAAAATGACCTCAATTCACCAATCAAAAGAAATAGAATGGCAGAATGAATCAAGAAACAAGACCCAACGATATGCTGCATACAAGAAACATATTTAAGTCAAAAAGAAACTCATAGACTGAAAGTCCAAGGACCAAAAACAATACTCCATGGAAAAGGAACCCAGGAAAAACTGAGGTAGCTCTTCTGTTAGCAGACAATGTGAACTTCAAACCAAAAATGATCAGAAGAGATAAAGAAGGTCACTACATACTTGCTAGGGGAAAAATTAAAGAGGAAGAAATAATAATCATAAGTATATATGCACCAAATACAAGAGCACCCAACTATGTAAGACAAATACTAATAGACATGAAAAAACAAATACACAATAAGACAGTTGTAACAGTGGACCTTAATATTCCATTGTCACAGAGAGATACATCAAAGTCAGCAAATAAATAACAAAACTGAATCAAGTAAACAAATGAATTTAATAAATGTTTACAGTTGTCTTGGTCACTTTTCTCTCATTGTTAGGACAAAACACCTGATGCCCAAAGTGAAGCAAGGAAAGGTTTATTTAGCTTACAATTTTTTGGAAGTTTCAATCCATACTCCATTGGCTCCATGGCAAGGTGGCATGGCTGAGGGGGCAACCATTCATGGCAACTGCAAATGGGCAAACAGGGCAAAAGAAAGGAAAGCACACCTCTTTCCTTCCCCTATATTGTAAACCAGCTACCTATCCCTAGGCAGGTGTGGCACTCACACTGCCAATCCCAGTGCTAGACAATGAACCAATCTCAAATGCTAGGTTCAACTGCCTCCATGACTACATGAGGCTTGGAGGGGGGGGTTCACCCAGACACAAACCATAACATTCCACCCTTGAAGCCCTAAAGATTTATGGACATCCTTTATGCAAATGACATTTAGTCCATCTCCAAGAGTTACCAAATTCCTAACAGTTCCAGCATTACTGAAAAGTCCACATCCCAAGTCTCCTTCAAGATCTAAGGCAAACTCTTAGCCTCGTGCCCCTGTACAAATGAAAACAAAGTTAAACACTTCCAACATAAAATGGCACAAAATAAGCATTACCATTCCAAAGGTTAAAAACAGGAGAACACAAAAGATTGGGATGGGACCAAAGGAAGTCCAAAATCCAGCAGAGCAAATATTAAGTCCTAGAGTTCCATGCTCAGCATCCAAAGCAATGTGACGGTGAGCTCCAAAAAGCTTAAGTGACTCTACCTCCATAGCACTTTCAGTGGTTTTAGCTCCCAGGGCTTCTCTGTTAGGCCCACTCTGCTCAATTCTTGCAGATTTCCTTAGATGATCCATGCTCCTGAATTTTCCAAACTTTTGGGTTCTCCATTACATTTTTTGGCTTCACACTCACAGCTTCATATCCTGCCCTTTCAGAGGTGTACTACCTGGTCAACCAGGCCCTCTGAAATTGGGGTAGAAACTGTTTTAACCTCAGAACTTGAGTATTCTCCACATGTCTAAAACCAGTGTCACATGGATGCTGCCAAGGTCTGTTGCCAGCTGAAGCAGTAGCCAGGCTTTCCCCTCTCTTGGCTGTAGGGGTTGAGTGCCTGGATCACTGAGCTCTCTGAGACTGATTGTGAGGAACAGCTTCTCTCTGTCACTGCCATTCTGGAAATTGGTGTGATTGCCGCCATTTTGGACTTGTGTGACTGCCATTGCCATTCTGGAGCATGATGCTCTGCAGCTTTCTCCTTCAAGCAGATTCTTCCATTTTTGCAGTTTTGGGGCTGCAAAGTATAGGGACCTGCTGCTTCCTATGATGCCCCCAGGCCATCTTTTTTATTTTTTTGTTCCTTCTCAGTAATCAAGGTTTCAGCTCTATCTTTGTAGTCCACAGCTTTCCTGGAGCTTCCTTTCTGATCAAACAATGTTTTAAATCATCCTGCTGGGCCCTTTGTTCTTGATTTGTAACACAAATCTGGCTAAAAGTCCCTAACAATAGCCATGCCACTGCCTCAATATTTAAGTGACTTGAAATTTCTTCTGCCAGATTAATCAGTCTGCTGCCCTTATTCTTAGTCTCAGGCAAAGTCTCTAGACATGAGCAAAATACAGACAAACTTCCTACCAAGCCATAACAAATATTATCTGGAGTCCAACAACCAATGCAGTCATTCACCCCAGCAAAAAGCTCCTTAGCCTGGCCTTCACTGACAAGCTATCAGCCTTCTGGTCTTCTGAGCTCTGACCAGAATCTCCCAAACAATAGGCTAAAGCAGTCCAGGGCTACTCTTTCAGGTAACATCTCTTAACTTATCCAAACTCTTCCCACAAGACATTCCCAAAGGCTCTTGAACCTCATGGTCAGGTACAGTCACAGCAACAACCCCACTCCTGTTACCAAATTCTGTCTTGATTACTTTCTAATTGTCAAGACAAAATACCTGACACCCAAAGTGAAGCAAGGAAAGGTTTATTTAGTTTACAATTTTTTGGAGGTTTCAGTCCATACTTCATTGGCTCCAAGGCAAGGTGGCATGGCTGAGAGGAAACCATTCATGACAGCCATAAGTTGAAAGAGCAAACAGGACAAAAGAAAGTAAATCATGCCTCCTTCCCTCTCCTATATTGTATGCCAGGTGCCCACCCCTAGGTAGGTTCAGTACTCACACCACCAAACCCAGCATTAGACAACAAATCTATCTCAAATACTAGATTTAACTGCCTGTATGACTGCATGAGCCTTGGGGGGTTCACCCAGACACAAATCTCAACAATCTTACCTCAGAACATCAGAATACACATTATTCAATGCTGCACATGGGATGTTCTCTACAATAGATCATATACTAGACCATAAAACATGCTTAAGTAAATGCAAAAGAATTGAAACTTTTCCATGTACATTAACTGATCATAGTGCAATAAATTTGGAAATGAGTGCAAAAGAAACCTCAAAAGCTTCATAAGCACATGGAAATTAATTAATTTCCTCCTGAACAACCAAAGGATCACAGATGAAACTAAAGAAGAAATTAAACACCATCTATACTCAAATGAAAATGCAGATACAACACAACAGAACCTGTAGGGCACAATGAAAGCAGTCCTAAGAGGAAAATATATTGTAGTGAATTCTCATATCAGGAAAGCAGAATGAGCACAGATAAACAACAACCTAATGCTGTATCTCAAGCTTCTAGAAAAAGAAGAGCAAGTCAAGCCCAAAACTTATAGAAGGGAGGAAATTATAAAACGAGAGTAGAAATTAATGCAATTGAGACTAAGAAAAAAATGTGAAGAATTAATGAATTGAATAGTTGGTTCTTTGAAAGAAAAAACAAAACTGATAAGCACCTAGCCAACCATAACAAGAAAAGGAAACAAAAAAAAACCTGAAAATCATCCATGAGGAATGAAAAGGGTGAAATCACTATAGATCCTTGGAAATTCAGAGTATTATCAATACCTACTTTGAAAAACTTTACTCGCTTAGGATGGAAAACACAGAATAAATGGTCACATTGCTAGAAATGTATGAATTACCAAAGCTGAATCAAGATGATATAAAATTTTTTAATAATCCAATATCATTTAATGAAATAAAAATATAATTAAAAATATACAAAGAGCCTGAATTCAGTCATGGGCACTGAACATGCACAGGTTGAATCCCAGCGCACAGGGAAGCCTTGGAACATCACTGTCAGGTGGTAAGATCATGCCCCATGTCCAAAATCACTGGAGGACCCATGGGAGGTCCAAGTGGGCCTAAGTGGGCCATCCCCAGTGAACTCCAAGCAGATGACAGAGGCCTGAATTGAGTCCCAGGTGCTGAAAGTGTGCAGGTTGAATCCCATGGCAAAGGGAAGACTTGGAATGTCACTCCAAGGTGGTAAGATCAAACCCTGCATCCAAAATCACCAGAGACTGCAAGGGAGGTCCCTGCAGGCCTAGCTGGTCCACACCCAGTGAACTCCAAGTGGCCAGTAATTGCCTGCAGTGTGCCCCAGAAGCCAAAAGTGGGCTAGGTGATTTCCAGCACAAAAGGGAAGCTTTGACACATGGCTCAAAACCTGTAAATATAGGAAAATGACAAAACAAAAGAGCAAAATGCAATCTCAAACTTTGGGCCCCACCCAGGCAAGCCTAGGAGACATCAACACAGAAGAAAATATAAGCCATACACCTGAAATTCCTCAAATGATAACAACTGAAGTAAAGAAACAAATCCTGGAAGCTATAAAAGAACTCAGATTAGAAATAGTCTCCCAAGTAAAAGAAGAAATGATAAATGTAATGAAAGAAATGCTGAACACATCTAAAGACAAAGTTAAAAAATTAGAGAAACAATGCAAAAAGATGGAAACCCTTCATGAACAATATAAGAAACAAACAGAATACATGAAGCAGATTCAAAGAGATATACAGGAAATTAAAAGTTCCATCAAAAGTTGGCAAAACCATCTCAACAAAAGTGAAGATAGAATTTCAGACCTTGAAGACAAGATTGAAGCTAGTGAACAGGAAAAGAAAGAACTTTTAAAAATAACAAGGAACCAGGAAATAGCAATTCAACAACTGCAAGGTAATGCAAAGAAAAACAACATAAGATTGATAGGTATAAATGAAAAAGAAGATGACAATGCAAATGACATCAAGAGGCTATTTACAGAAGTAATAGTTGAAAATTTCCCAAACATGAGAATGGATACTGACATATGTATCAGTGAAGCATATAGAACTACAAATAACCTAACCAAAATGAAACTACATCCAGTCATATAATAATCAACATCCCAGAAATCTAACATAAGAACAGAATATTAAAAGCTGCTAGGGAAAAGAGACAGATAATCTATAAAGGAAAACCTATCAGAATCACAGCAGACTTCTCAACACAAACAATGAAATCAAGAAGAGCATGGAGTGAAGTATTTCAGTTCCTAAAGGAAAACAACTTCCAACCCAGACTGGTGTACCCTGCAAAACTGTCCTTCAAAATGGATGGAGAAATAAGATACTTCCACAACAAAGAACAGCTGAAGAACTTCATGACCACCAAACCAACCCTGCAAAAAAGAATGAAAGACATTCTACACAGACATAGGAAAAAACCAGCAAGCAAGGCCAACAATTAAACAGAGTGGAAAGGTAAAGAATCAACAGCAGAAAGATAATATCTCAAAAGTAAACCAATATATATCAATTATAACCATTAATGTAAATGGCTTCAATTCACCAATTAAAAGAAACAGACTGGCAAAATGGATCAAGAAATAACATCCAACCATATGCTGTATACAGGAAATCCATCTAACACAAAATGAAACTCATAGACTGAAAGTCAAAGGATCGAAAACAATACTTCTTACAACAGGACCCCCAAAAAAGCAAGGGTAGCTATTCTGTTTGCAGACAATGTGAACTTCAAACCAAGAATGATCAAAAGAGGATAAAGAAGGTCACTACATAGTAGTTAGGGGAAAACTTCAAGAGGAAGAGATAACAATCTTAAATATCTACACACCAAATTTGGAAGCACCCAGCTATACAAAACAAATACTAACAGAAATGAAAAATCAAATAAGCAATAACACAATTATAACAGGAGACCTTAACACACCATTGACAAAGAAATAACAGAACACAATCATACCTGTGAACAAGTGGACTTGATAGACGTATACAGAGTGTTCCATCCAAAAACATCAGCATATGCATTCTTCTCAGCAGAACATGGAACGTTCTCTAAAATAGACCATATACTAGCCCACAGAACATGCTTAAGTAAATGCAAAAGAATTGAAATTATCCTATGCATGCTATCAGACCATAGCACTGTGAAACTAGAAATTAATGACAAAAGAAACTGAAAAAAAACCCACAAATACCTGGAAATTGAATAACACACTTGAGCAATGAGTGGGTCACAGAGGAAATTAAAGAAGAAATTAAACAATATTTTATTGACAAATGAAAATACAAATACATCTTACCAGAACCTTTGTGATGCAATGAAAGCAGTCCTCAGAGGAAAATTTATTGCACTGAGTTTCCACATTAGGAAAACAGAATGAACACAAATAAGCAACCTGGTATTACACCTCAAACATCTAGAAAAAGAAGAGCAAGCCAAGCCCAAAGCCAAAAGAAAGGAGGAAATTATAAAGGTCAGAGCAGAAATCAATGCAATAGAGACTAAGAAAACAATACAAAGAATCAATGAATCAAAGAGTTGATTCTTTGAAAGAATAAATAAAATTGACAAGCCTCTAGCCAACCTTATTTTAAAAAGGAAAGAAAAAACTCAAATTCATGCAATAAGGAATGAAAAGGGTAAAATCACTACAGATCCTATGGAAATACAGAAGATCATCAATACCTATTTTGAAAACCTCTACTCTCATAAGCTTGATAATAGAAGAAATGGATAGATTCCTAGAAACATGTGAATTACCAAAGCTGGGTCAAGAAGATGTAAAACTGCTGAATGACCCAATTTCAATTAACACAGTTGAAAATGTAATTAAATCCTTACCAATAAGGAAAAGCCCAGGTCCAGATGGATTCACTGTGGAATTCTATAAGAAATTCAAAGAACATTTAATGTCAACACCCCTAAACTCTTCAATGAAATTGAAAGGGAAACAATTCTCCCTCATTCCTAGGAGCAAATATTATTCTAATACCAAAACCTGAGAAAGAGCCAACCAAAAAATAGAAATTCAGGCCAATCTCCCTAGTGAACATAAATGCAAAAATTTCAATAAAATTTTGGCAAACAGAATGCAGCAAATCATCAAGAAGATTGTACACCATGACTAAATGGGATTCATCCCAGGAATGCAGGGATGGTTCAACATATGCAAGTCAATAAATGTAATCCACCATATCAAAAATAAGAGCCAAAAATTAGAACCACATGATCATTTCTATAAATGCAGAAAAGGCTTTGATAAGGTCCAACACTTATTTATGATAAAAAAAAACTTACAAAAAATTAGAATAGATGGTCTTTACTTCAATATGATAAAAGCCATCTATGACAACCAACAGCCAGCATCATATTAAACAGCCAAAATCTGAAAGCCTTTACCCTAAAATCAGGAACAAGACAAGGATGTCCATTATCACCACTCCTATTCAATATAGTACTGGAAATATAGCCAGAGCAATTAGACAAGAGAAATAAAAGGAGTAAGGATAGGAAAAGAGGAAGTTAAATTATTACTATTTGCAGATGACATGATACTTTACATAGAAGTCCCCCAAAACTCCATTGAAAGACTCCTAGGTATAGTAAATAAATTCAGTAACATAGCTTGATATAAAGTCAACATTCAAAAATCAATAGCATTTCTATAAATAAGGAAAACTTCCCAAGTATGGGAAAAGAAAATGACATTCGGTTATGTGAGGCATACAGAACTCCCGCCACCTACAATCAAAACAGATCTACACCCAGACATATAATAATTAAGATACCAGAAATCCAATATAAAAACAGAATATTAAAAGCCATCAGAGAAAAGAAACAGATTACCTATAAAGGTAAGCCCATCAGAATCATGGCTGACTTCTCTACACAGACCATCAGATCAAGAAGAGCTTGGAGTGAAGTCTTCCAAGTCCTGAAGGAAGGTGGCCTCCAGCCCAGATTGATGTACCCTGCAAAATTGTCACTAGAAATTAATGGAGAAACAAGATGCTTCCATGACAAAGAGGAACTGGGGAGTTTGTGACCACTAATCCAACCCTGCAGAGAATGCTGAAGGACATTATAGAGAGAGAGAAAAAAATACCATGATTTTAGCAACAGTGGCAGAAAGACCTCAATGAGTGGGGCAGGCAGTAGAATGAAAGAGAAAACTAGACAAACAAAGGCAGAAAAAATAGCATAGTAGAAATGAGGCAGAGAAGGATGGCTAGAAACTATAATATAGATGGTCTTGATACACTATATTGTAAATAGTGCACCAGGATTTAAAACCCACATTACTCACACTACTGTGCTTAGATGTATTATATTCTGTTCCAGTCATTCTACCTGTACTAGATTTGAGGGCACAGACAGTAATCCCAAAAATAACAGGATATAGTAGAGTAATCATCCTTAATTTCCTATTAACTTAATCTAAAGTTCTGTATAATCTACACTGTTTTACTATGACTGATTGTAATTGCATCTAGGTTTGTTAGATCACTTTTTTGTATTGATAGATTTTATTCAAAGCTGTTATGATTAATAATATCAAGTCTGAGAGTTTAGGCAACTGCACTTAAGATGACAAGATTCACTAGAATATCCACTCTGGTTTGATTACTACCTGCCTTTGAAGTTTTATACTGTCTACAATGTTTTATTTTTACTAATATTGCTATTACTGCTTTACTCAATTATACTGCTGTATTCTATTATGCCTGATGATATAGACATTCTATTAAAGACAATAAGAAACAACACAGTAATCATTGTAGATCACTTTGTACTGTGGTTTTATATGACTTTTTGGTTTCATGTTTTTATAGAAATTTGTTTTGTTTTGTCTTGCTAAGTTTTATTTTTCCCTCTAATACAGAAAGGATAGAAATACATGTAGAGATTCATGCATGTGTAGCTGTTTACACACTCACTGTTTGCATGTCTACTTTGTATGCTTTGATTTTGTAACTTGAACAACTATTTCTAAGAGGATAATATGTAATTTATTAACTAGTGATTTCTTATTTATCTTTTTTTTGGAATTCTGTATTATCTTTAATGTTTACATGCTTTTGTTTCTCTTTAAATAAAAAAAGTTTAAAAAATCAATAGCATTTCTATACACTAACAATAAAACCATTGAGAGAGAAATAAGAGAAGCCTTCACAATAGCATCCAACAAAATGAAATACTTAGGAATTAATCTAACAAAAGAAGTAAAAGGTTTTTTCAGGGAAAATTATAATACCCTGAAAAAAATCAAAGAGGACCTCAGAAAATGGAAAGACATCCCTTGTTCATGGATAGGAAGAACAAACATTGTGAAAATGGCCATTCTCCAAAAATTGTTACACAGATTTAATGCAATTCCAATCAAAATACCATTAGTACAGCTCACAGATCAAGAGAAATCACTCCTAAAATTCATCTAGAACAAGAAGAGACCTAGAACAGCAAAGGCAAGGCAGGAGGCATCACAATTCCTGATTTGAAATTATACTACAAAGCTATCAGCATGGTACTGGAATAAAAAAAGACCTGAAGATCAATGGAATAGATTAGAAGATACAACTACAACTACAAACACACTCAGCCACTTTATCTTTGATAAAGGGACCAAACACATCCACTGGAAGAAAGTCTCTTCAATAAATGGTGCTGGGAAAATTGGCTCTCCATAGCCAAAAACTAAAACTAGACCCATGCCTATCACCATGTATGAAACTAAAGTCTAAATGGATCAAAGATCTAAATATTAAAACAGAAACACTACATCTTTTGGAAGACAAAGTAGATAGAAAACTTGAAGACATAGGAATAGGCAGAGAATTCATGAAAAAGAATCAAACCACATATGAAATACTTCACAGAATCAATAACTGGGATCACATCTTATTAAAGAGTCTTTGCATGTCAAAATAAATCTCCAGCATAGTGAAAAATAAAACGCACAAATTGGGAAAAAATCTTAATGAATGGTCCCTCAGACAAAGGACTTCTGTCCAGAACATATAAAGAATTTCAAAAAATCAGATTCCCAAAATTCAAAGACCCATCACAAAAATGGGCATGTGAGATGAATACACAGTTCTCAGATGAAGAAATACAAATGGCAAATAAATACATGAAAAAATGTTCAGCATCATTGGTCATTAGAGAAATGCAAATTAAAACAAAGCAGGTTCTATCTCACTCCAGAAAGAATGGCTAGGATAAAGAAAACTACCAATAACAAATGCTGGAGGGGTTGTGGGGAAAAAGGAACTACTCCTCTTCACTGTTGGTGGGAGTGTAGACTGGTGCAATCACTGTGTAGGTCAGTCTGGAGATTGCTCATAAAGCTGGGATTGGAAGTCCCATTTGACCCAGCTATTCCATTTCTGGGCATATTCCCAGAAGAACTGAAAACATCATACCACAGTGATATATGTACACCCATGTTTATAGCAGCACAATTTGTAATAGCCAGATCTTGGAAACAACCTAAATGCCCATCAACTGAAGAATAGATAAAAAAAAAAGATGTGGTATTTTTATACAATGGAGTACTACTCAGCTATAAAGAATGATCACATCGATATATTTATAAGTAAATGGATGCAACTTGAGACCATACTCAGAAGGGAAATAAGTCAAACTTACATGAGTAAATACTATATAGTCTCCCTAGTGTAAGAAATGGTAAGTGTAAATAAGATACAAAAAACTCAATAAACACAGTGAAAGGATAAGAATCTGCTTAAAGGGGATAAAATAATATCTCAGGGGAAATGAGGAAAAAGAAAAAGCAAGGGAAAAGAAAAAAATATCTAAAATTATATAAGCACATTTAGGATAGCTAAGATGATTGTGCTACAATTTCTATAAGTTCTTGACACAAAATAAAGTTAACATTCATAGGATTGGAACAATTGTGCATATTATTGTATGGTAATCTTCAAGAGTTCATTATGTAAAATAACAACCCTAGTTATGCTCATACCACCTTGTTTTGAAGGCCTATATTGTCAGTGTTCTGGGTTTTTTGCTATTGTTTTTTATGTCTTCTTTGTTTCATGTTTTTCTAGGAATTTGTTTTGTTTTGTCTTTTGTTTTGTTTTGTTTTTCCCTCTAATACAGAAAGGATAGGTATACATGTAGAGACTCATGCAGGCCTAGAACTTCTCCTAAACAGTTTTTGAGAATTGATTATATAATGAATGATGAAACGAACAGCTACTTTGAAGAAAAAGGTACCCAGTGCTGATTCTGTAGCATCATGATGTGAAATCCAGCTATACTATTATTCTTTGTTCAGAGTGATTTTAGTCTGCTTTGTATTGTTTAATTTCAACATACATGAAGGTATGGACAGCTATTTTGAAGAGAACAAGAGCACATTATAGAAGCTATTGTTGATGTCCTTATTTTCTGGTTTTGAAGACCTAAAATGCTTTTATCATCCTGTTCTGATCAGTTTTATACTATTTTATTTTGTATGAATTCATTTTATGTGAAGATATGGACAGCTATTTGGAAGAAAACAAGAGAAAATATGATAGACAGTGAAAATCTCCTGTTGTCTTGCTTTGAAATCTGTGTCTCTTACATTGTTTTCTTATGATCTGTTTTGTTATGTTTAATTTTACCCTCTTTAAAATGAAATTTTAAAAAAACTTCCAAAGAGAGAAAAGCATAGGTCCTGATGAATTCACAGCTGAATTCTGTGAGAAATTTAGAGGTTTAATGCCAACATTCCTCAAACTGTTTAATAAAATTAAAAGTAAGCAATACTCCCTAATTCATTCCTGGAGGAATGATACTAAAACAAGAGAAATACCCAACCAAAAGAGAATAACAGGCTTATCTCCCAAAAGAACATACATGGAAAAATCCTCAATAAAATACTAGCAAACAGAATTCTGCTAGTCATCAAAAAGATTACACACCATGAACAAGTGGGATTCATCAAAGAATGCAAGGATGGTTCAACAAACACAAATCAATAAACATAACACACCATATCTACAGAGCCAAAGACAAAAATCACATGATTATCTCAGTAGATACATAAAAAGCTTTTAATAAAGTACAACATTCATTCATGATAAAACCTACAGAAAATCAGAATAGATGATATCTACCCCAATCTAATAAGAGTTATCTATAACAAACCAATAGCCAACATCATACTAAATGGACAGAAATTGAAAGCTTTCACCCTAAAATCATGATCAACACAAGGATCTTCACTATCATCACTCCTATACTCATATTCAATATAGTTCTGGAATCATTATCCAGAGTAATTAGACAAGAGAGAAATAAAAAGAAGGATAGGAAAGGAAGAAGTTAAATTATCATTATTTGTAGATGTCATGACACTCTACCATAGAAGACCCCAATAACTGGACCAAAAGACTACTAGAGTTAATAATCAAATTCAGCAGTATAGCTAGATACAAAGTCAGCTCTCAAAAATCAATACTATTCCTGTACACAAACAACATACTCACTGAGAGAAATTAGGGAAACAACACCTTTCACAACAGCATCCAAAAAAATGAAATACTTAGAAATCAATCTAACAAAGAATGTGAAAGATGTATATATTGAAAATTATAGTACTCTGAAAAAGGAGATCGAAGAGGATATCAGAAAATAGAAAGATATTCCTTGCTGATGAATAGGAAAAACAAACATTATGAGAATAGCCATATTTCCAAAACTGTTATGCAGATTTAATGCAATTTCATTCCAAATACCATTAGCATTAGCATACCTTACAGAACTAGAGAAAACATTCTTAAAATTCATTTGGAAACAGCAGAGACCTAGTACAGCAAAGGCAATCTTGGACAACAAAGATAAAGGACACATCATAATATCTCAGTTGAAATTATACTATGAAGCTATTGTGATAAAATCAGCAGAGTACTGGCAAAAAAAAAAATAGACCCAAGGTTCAAAGGAACAGATTAAGTGCAGATTAACTACAAACATACTCAGCCACCTTATCTTTGAACAGATTAAGTGCAGATTAACTACAAACATACTCAGCCACCTTATCTTTGACAAGAGGTCAAACATGTTCACTGGAAGAAAGATACTCTCTTTAGTAAATAGTTCTGGGAAAAAAATGGCTTTCCACATGCCACAGACTAAAACCAGATACATGTCTATCACCATGCACTAAACTAAAGTCAAAATGGATCAAAGATCTAAATATTAAAACAGAAACACTAAACCTACTGGAAGACAGGTAGGTAGAAATTTTGAAGACATAGGTGTAGACTGAGAGGTCATTTTTTTTAAAAGTGGTAAAAATACCACAGAACAAGATAGAACAAAGCCAACTGAGACAGTGTAGTGAAACTGGTACAGAACTTACCAGGATAACAGTAATAGGTACCATAGTATATCTCATTATCTTCACAATATTTGTTTTTCAATCAGGTGTACAGAATCAAGGAAATACAGAACATTATAGAACTTATCAAAACAGAATATTGAATAGAGTAATACCATTAATCAGAACAAAGCCAAACAGTGGTTAAAAATATTTGCCTTCAAAGAGATGGTAGAAGGAAATTCCCCGTATTTGCTATATTACATATAGTTAACCTCACAAGAGATGCTCAGATCTCTGGCTCCCACTTGTTAACGGGGTGGGGAGGGTGTTTGAATCTCAGCCCACATGCAAGTAGGTTCACAGCTGCTTAACAGGGTGGTGAGTTGGCTGCTTGGTTTCTGAATAACCTAAGTTCCAACATGACACATCTGAGGAGATACTGGTGGTTCTTGCCCTGGGGTGGCCACGGCTTGCCAGGCCACAGCCACTTACCAGAGTGGTGAGCTAGTTGCTTGGTTTCCCAGTGCCCTAAGTTTCAACATGGCACAGATCTCAGGAGACACTGATGGTTCTTGCCCTGGGGCAGCCAAGGCTTGCCAGGCCATAGCCACTTAGCAGGATGATAAGCTGGCTGCTTGGTTTCTGAGTGCCCTAAGTTCCAACATGGCATGGATCTCAGGAGATGCTGATGGTTCTCACCCTGGGGTGGCCACAGCTTACCAGGCCACAGCCACTTACCAGGGTGGTGAGCTGGTTGCTTGGCTTCCCAGCACCCTAAGTTTCAACATGGCATGGATCTCAGGAGACACTGATGGTTCTTGCCCTGGGGTGGCTGCATCTTGCCAGGCCATAGCCACTTACCAGGGCAGCGAGCTGGTTGCTTCATTTCCCAGCACCCTAAGTTCCAACATGGCATGGATCTCAGGAGATGCTGATGGTTCTCACTCTGGGGTGGCTGCAGCTTGCCAGGCCACAGCCACTTACCAGGACGGTGACTGAGAGTTCATGAACAAAACCCAAACTGCACAGGAAGTACTTCAAATAATTCAACAACTAGGATCTCATCTTACTGAAAACCTTTTGCACATCAAAAGAAATCACTAACATAGGGAAAAGATAACCCTCAGAACGTGAAAAAAAAAAAGTTTAGAAAATTGTCCCTCAGACAAAGGACATCTATCTAGAACATATTAGGAACTGAAAATATCAGACCCTCCAAATTAAAAGACCCAGTCCAAAAATGGACATCTGAGATGAATATGAACTTCTCAGATAAAGAAATACTAATGGCAAATAAATATATGGAAAAAATGTTCAATATCATTGATCATTCAAGAGATCAAATTAAAACAACACTGAGATTGATTTCATATCACTCCAGAGATAAATTCTATCATCAAGAAATCCATGAATAACAAATGCTGGCAAGGCTGTAGAGAAAAAGGAACACTTCCCAAGTTGGTGGTAGTTTAAACTGGTACAACCAATATGGAAATCATAGAGATTCATCAAAAGCTAGAACTAGATGGCTGCAACTAGAAACCATACTCATAAGTGAAATAAATCAAACTTGCATGTGTAAACACCATATTGTCTCACTAGTATAAGAAACTGAAAGAGTAAATAAGATACAAAAGATACAATAGATGTAGTAAAAAGGAAATAAACTGCTCAAAGGGAAATTATATTGTTTGATCAATCTTGCATACCTGTATCTGGTAACCTGAGCAACAATTTTGAAGGCAATAATATGCAATATAACAACCATTGTTAAATTCTTTTTACCTCATTTTGAAATTCTATATCACTGTTGTTTTCTTGTTGTTCTTGTTGTTGTTGTCACTCTGCTTTTGTTGTTTTTTGATTGCTTTTTCTTTTTGGGGGGGTTTTCTCTTTAAAATTAAAAAAAAAACTGAGATTGGAGTTCTCATTCAATCCAGCTATTCTACTTTTCACTATTTTTCCAGATTTGAAAAACATCATACCACACAGATGTATGTGCACCCATGTTTATATCAGTACATTATGTAATAGCTAAACCTTGTAAACAACCAAAATGCCCATCAACTGAGGAATGCATAAAAGAAGATGTGGTATTTTTATACAATGGAGTACTACTCAGCTACAAATAGGGATAAACTCAAGGCTTTCATAGGTAAATTGATGCAACTTGAGATCATATTTATAAGTGAAATAAATCAGACTTGCACGTGTAAACATTGTATTGTCTCCCTAGTGTAAACAACTGAAAGAGAAAATAAGATTGAAAACATGCAATAGCTATTGTGAAAGTGAAAGAGGAAAAAAGTGCTCAAAAGCAAGGAACAACTGGGATGTGGGAAAGGAGAAAAGAAAGAAGGGAAAAGAATATATGCACACAAAATAGATTATTATAGTACTAATCTTGGTTAATTCATCAAAAAGCATAGTTTACCCTTTTATTGTTTGATCAGTTTTCATTCCTACCTCTTATAATCTGAACAACTACTTTGAAAGTAACAATGGATAATATATTAATCATTGTTAATATCCTACTGTTTTGTTTTGAAATTTTGTATCATTGTTTTGATTCTTTTTTCATTTTAAAACAAAAAAGAAAGTAGACTAATGGTTGTTAGGAGTTAGAAGTAGAAAATATACAAGAATAGAGGATTTTATTTCTGGGCAAGTGTAATTGGAACTGAAAATAATCTTGATGTAGATAGTACTGATGATTGTACAACCTTATGAAAACATTAAAAATTGTATGACTTAACAAGGTGAATTTTGTTGTATGTAGATTATATTTCAACTTTTTTTAAAAATGAAGGTTAAAAGTACCTTACTAAGGGGAAAAAGGATGTCATGACAACAAATAAGTAAGGTATATGGCCACTACAAATAATCACAGTCAAAGTAAATCTATACCAAGGCATATAATAATCAAGATTCCAAAAATTCAACCAAAGAGCAGAATATTAAAAGTGGTTAGAGAAAAGAAACAAATCATCTATAAAGAAAAACCCTTAAGAATCACAGCAGACTTCTCAACACAAACCCTTAAGTCAATGACACTTTAGAGTAAAGAATTTTAAGCCCTAAAAGAAAACAATCTCTAACCCAGATTGATGTACACTGCAAAAACATCTGTCAGACTCAGCAGAGAAGTAAAATACTTTCATTGCAAAGAGCAAATGAAGAAATTCATGACCAACAAGCCAGCTCTATAAAACACTCTGAAGGATATCCTAGAAAAAGAAGACCACAATTCCAACAACACCAATAGAAAGAAGCCACCAGACAGGGCATGTAATTAATCAGAGGGGAAAGACAAGGTACTGGCAATAATATGAGAAGGATAAATCAATACATATCAGTTATAACCACCAATGTAGTGATCTCAATTTACCAGTCAAAAGATACAGACTGGTAGAATCAATCAAGAAGCAAGATTCAACAATATGCTGCATATAAAAAAACATTTAACTCAAAAAGAAATTCATAGACTGAAAGTAAAAGGATGGAAATCAATATTCCATGCAACAGACACCAGAAAAAAAAGGGGGGTAGCTATTCTATTTGCAGATGATGTGAGCTTCAAGCCAAGACTAATCAAAACAAAGAAGGTCACTGCATACTTGTTAAGGGAGAACTCCAAAAAAGAAAAGCTAATAGTCATAAATAAGATGCCAGTGCACCCAACTACATAAAATAAACATTAGTAATGTACATGAAAAAAAATCAAATAAGCACTAACATAATTATAATGGGGACCTCAATACCCCACTGTCACAAATAGATGGATCAATTAGACAAAAAGAAACAATGAAATATGTGAACTGAACCAAACTTTTGAACAAATGGATTTAGTAGATGTCTACAGACTGTTCCACCCCAAATCAGAATACACATTTTTATTGGCTGTATATGAGATTTTGTCCAAAATATTCCACTTACTAGCTCATAGAATATGCTAAGGAATTGAAATTATTCCACGATATTATCTGACCATAGTACAATGAAATTCAGAACCAAAAATAAAAGAAACCATTAAAAAATACATTAACATTTGGAAATTAAACAACATGCTCTTGAACAACCAGTAGGTCACAGATAAAATTAAAGAATAAATTAACAGTATGATGATTCCAATATAATACACCAGAATTTATGGGATGCAATGAAAGTAGTCCTACAAGGGAAATTTATAGCAGTGAATTCTGATATCAGGGAAACAGAATGAGGTCATATAGATAACCTACTGTTGAAGGTCAGACTTCTAGATAAAGAAGGAAAAATCAAACCCAAAGCTCATACAAGGAAAGAAATCATAAGATTGCAGAAATTATGCAATCAAGACTAAGAGAATGATACAAAGAATCAATGAATCAAACAGTTGGTTTTTTGAAAGGCTAAATAAAATTGATAAACCTTTACCCAACCTAAAAGGGGGAAGAAAAGAGTAAGATTCATGCAATTAGGGACAAAAAGGGTGAAATCACAACAGATCAATACTTATTCTGAGAACATGTACTCTAATAAGTGGAAAACACAAAAGAAATGTACAGATTCCTAGATACATATGAATTGCCAAGAGTGAATCAAGAAGATATAAAAATGCTAAATAACCCAAAAGCAACCAATGAAATTGAAAATGTAGTTAAAAACTTGCCAGCAAAGAAAAGCTAAGTAGGATTCATTGCTGAATTGTACAAGAGATTTAGAGAAGATATAATGCCACTACTGATGAAACTCTTCTATGAAATTTAAAGACAAGCAATGCTCCCAAATTCATTCCTGGAAGCAAGTATTATCCTGATACTAAAACCAGAGAAAGACCCAATTAAAAAAAAAAGAGAACTGCAATCCAATCTCCCTAATAAATATAGATGCAAAAATTCTCAATAAGATACTTGAAAATAGATGGCTGCAAATCATCAAGAAGATACACCATGACCAAGTAGAATTCATACCAGTGATGTAGGGATGGTTCAACATATGATTCAATAAAAGTAATACACCACCTCGAAGAGCCAAAGACAAAAACCACATGATCAACTCATTAGATGCAGTGAACACATGATACAGTCAACACCCATTCCTGATTTAAAAAAAAAAAAAACACAGAAAACTGGAATATGGTCTTTACCTCAGTCTGATAAAAGTCATCTATGACAAACCAACAGCCAACATTATACTAAACAATCAAAAACTGAAAACTTTCACTCTAAAATCAGGAACAAGATAGAGAGGTCCACTATCATCACTCCTATTCAATATAGTTTTGGAAACATTACCCAAAGAAATTAGACAAGAAAAAGAACTGAAAGGATTAATGATAGAAAAGAAAGAAGTTAAATTATCACTATTTTCAGATGACATGATAATCTACATAAAGGATCCCAAAAACTCCACCAAAAGATGGGTAGATGTAATTATCAAATTCAGTAGGATAGCTGGAAGTCAGTTCTCAAAAATCAGTAACATTATTGTACACACACAATAAATGCACTCAAAGAAAAACTAGGGAAACAACACCCTTCACAATAGCATCAAAAAAATTAAATACTTCAGATTCAATCTAACAAGGAAGTAAATTGAAACAAGGAAGTATAATTGAAAATTATAGTACTCTAAAAAAAGGAGATCAAAGAAGATATTAGAAAATGGAAAGATATCCATTGCTCATGGATAAGAAGACCTAACATAGTAAAAATGACCATACTCCCAAAATAATTATAAATATTTAATGTAATACCAATCCAAATACCATTATCACACTTCACACAGAACTAGAGAAAACATTCATAAAATTCATTTGGAACCAGAAGAGACCTAGAATAGCAAAGGCAATACTGGCAACAAAGACAAGGCAGCATTCAAAATTATACTACAGAGCTACATCATGGTACTGTGGGGGGGGGGGAACACAAGAGACCCAAAGATCAATGAAACAAATTAGAAGATACAGAATCAACTCCCAACACACTCAGCCACTCTATCTTTGACAAAGAAGCCAAGCACACTCACTGAAAGAAAGATAGCCTCCTTAACAAACTATGCTGGAAAAACAGGTTTTTCACATGTAGAAGATTAAAGCTAGACTCAAGTCTCTCAATATGCACTAAACTAAAAATCAAAATGGATCAAAAATCTAAATACTAAAACAGAAACACAAAATCTGCTGAAAGAGAGAATAGGTAGAACACTTGAAAACATAAGTGTTGGCAAAGATTTCTTGAACAAAACCCCAGTAACACAGGAAACAATACAAAGAATCAACACCTGGGACTTTATCCTATGAAAAACTTCTGTATGTCTAAAGCAATTACCAACAGAGTGAAAAAACAACCCACAGAATAAGAAAAAAATTTAGCCAGTTATCCATTAGACACAGGACCTATATCTAGAACATATAAAGAATTGAAAAAAATCAGACATCCTCCACCCGCCAAATTTAAAGACAGTCAAAAAATGGGCATCAAATAAATACACACTTCTCAGAGGGGGGAAATACAAATGGCAAATAAATATAGGAAAAAATGTTCAACATCACTCAAGAGACACAAATTAACACAATGCTGATATTTCATCTCACTACAGGAAGAATGGCAATTATTGCAAAATAATTAACTAATAGCAAATGCTGGCAGAGCTGTGGAAAAAGGAACCCCTTTTCCACTGTTGGTGGGAGTGTGTATTGGTGCAGCCATGGTGGAAATCAATGTAGAGTTTCTTCAAAAAACTAGGAATAGAGGTCCCATTTGACTGAGCTATTCTGCTTCTGAGTATCTTCTCAGCAATATATGCACACCACAGCATATATATATCATACCACAGCAATATATGCACACCCATGTTTATAGTAGCACAGTTTGTAATAGCTAATCTTGGAAACAATCCAAATGCTCATCAACCAAAGAACAGATTAAAAAAAAAAAGATGTAGGGTTTTTTTAGACAGTGGAGTACTACTCAGCCACAAAGAAGAATAAATTTCAGACATTTCTAAGTAAATGGATGCACCTTGAGATTATACCTTTAAATGAGATAAATCAGGTGCACATCTGCAAATATCTCATTGTTTCTTTGGTCTGAGAATCAAAAGGGTAAATAAGGACCAAAAAGGGTAAATTGTGAAATAGGAAGAAATTGTTCAAAAGAAAGGAGAACTAAAGAAGGGTAAGAGGGAAAGGAAGGAATGGAAAAGAAAAAAGATAAAAGAAGGATAAAAATAGAATCAAAGCTTTAAATGAGAAGAGGAAGAGGAGTTGAAGGAAGGGGAGGGGATTTAAAAAAGGAACCAAGACATATCATATATATAGGCACAAATTCCCTATGGTGAATGTGATCATTATGTATAATTAAATTGTGTCAAGTAACTTAATTTTTAAAAATGAGGTGGAAATTTATAGTGGGATTAAATTTTTTAAATGTCACAACTCCTTTCCAAATGGTCAGACATTGGAGTGGAGTTACTTTAATAATAAATGTCTCTAATAAATGTCCTCTCCCTATAATCTGGAAAAGAGAAATAAGTACTTAAAAATTCAAAGGACATAATATGATACAGATATATTATGCTTCACTTTCCACTGGCCAGGTAGATCCTTTTTGCTACATCCAGCAAAGAATAAGAGGATGAACCTCCATGTAACTATAGAAAAGTATCTGAGATCTTGGTATTGCCTTCTACAGTCTCAAGCTCTATCAGTACAGACCAGAGTATTTTTTTACAAGGATTGTGCCAGTTGTTAAGTGATTGTCACTTGGCATCAAATGACCCTTTATACTCTGAGTTATTTTGTACTAGGGCTGAGTCTCTGCAAACCACAGTCGGCTTTGCCAGGGTTTCTGAGCAGGAGACAGTAGGGAGAGGCTTAAGGATGGAGAGCAGAGTCAGTCCTTCCTATCTGCTTCTCATTGGCTTCTCTTGGCTCACCATCCACTTGCTGGTCCTTTGCAGGTCACTTCCCAATGCCTCTGCAGTCCAGCAGGTGTTTCTGACATAGCAGTAGTTGAACCCAGTTTGTAACTTTTCTAGCCTATCAAAACCAGCATCAAGCAGCCCTCAAAGCTTTAGCATCAACTGAGCAGCATTGTCCAAAGCAATTCCAATCCCACCCTGGGATTGGTACAGTTTCCTGTGGTTTCCACCTCTGTGGTACCTGTTTCCATTTGCAGTTATCTATTTACAACTTTATATTAAGCTAAGGGATTCTATTAAAGTAACTCTTATGAGTCTGCATTGCAACATGTATCATTACCTCATTTTTATAGCTAGACAATATACTTATATATTTACAAATATGTGTGTGTGTTTGTTCATAGACATTTGCACTATCTGCCTGTCAGCTATTGTGAACATTGCTGCTATGTAGTGACACAAAAGTTTCCATTTATATGAAATATCCAGAATAGGTAAATCCATGATAATGTTGGTTTGTGATTTCCCAATGCTGGGGAGAGAAATCAGTGGGAAACAACTGCTAGTGCATATGGGGTTTCCTTTAGGATGATGAAAATGTTCTGAATAGAGGAGGTTGCACAATATTGTGAATGTACTTAGTGACACTGAATTGCTCACTTTTGTGTGTGTTTTGTGACATTGGGCTAAACCCTTGCCCCCAAATTGTTCACGAATTGTTCACTTCAAAAGAGCTGGCTTTAAATCATGTCATTTTGACTCAATAAACATAAATAAATAACTGGTATGGTCTCTCTCTCTTGATTGGATCCATGAGGTTTCTGTCCATTATTAATAGGCTTCAAGTTTGGTTTCACTCCCTGGACCACATCACCTCACTCTGACCTTTCTCACTATTCCTTCAGTTTTCACTGTTCCAGAGATGATTAAGTCTCAGAAACAAAGCATTGTCTTGAACCTGTGCTGTTCAGTATCTTAGCCACCAACCGTACACATGTATTTAAATTTAATTAAAGAATTCAGTTCCACAGTTGCACTAGTCACATCTCAAGGGCTCATTACCCACATGTGGTGAATGGCTGTGCATTAAGATTTCACCAAATATTTCCATCATTACAGTCCCAATGAACAGCGATGGTCTGCACTTGATTAGCATCTTTCTTTGCAAAACATCTTGACACTGTTCATCAATCTGTAGTAAGAAGTTCCCTTAGAGTCTAAATAAGAAAAATCAGGTGAGAAGAGTTTAGGTCAGGGATTCTGTCTCTGGAGGTTTTTTCCCTTGTCTCTAC
This sequence comes from Hydrochoerus hydrochaeris, assembly GCA_004027455.1. Lineage (NCBI taxonomy): Eukaryota > Metazoa > Chordata > Mammalia > Rodentia > Hydrochaeridae > Hydrochoerus > Hydrochoerus hydrochaeris. Next base: position 488,506 of record PVLA01000642.1, read on the forward strand.
TTTCTTCAATCTAATACCTCAGTTCTCACCCATCCCACTTCCTAAGTATACATCAGCAAGGACTGCATTTATAACTATATGTCTACTTTGATTATGTATTAGTTTGTCTTATCAAACTAAAAATCTACCTCAGACCAATTTTTGGGTTTTGATAATACTCCCCATGTCCAGAGGCATATTACTTAGCCACTTACCAAAAACTCACTGATTGAATATCTGATGAGGATAGCTCTGGTTTCAAAGGATTGGTTCCAAACTGAAAAAATAAAACCTCTGTGAGTACAGTGGTCATACCCTGCCTAAGTAAACAAAAGTGATTTTCAGTGCTTTATTCCTATGAGTTCTTCTGGATTTTATTTTTTAATGAGTACACCACTTAAAAGACCTTCCTAGTGGTATTCAACCTTAATAACTCCAGAAGGAGTTGATGGCTGCCCTTTAAAACCAGCCCTCCACTAAATCCTTTCTGTACATGGGTCACAGGACATATCCCAAACCAACCCAAAGAACTACAAGCCAAACAAAATGCCCTTCCCTCAAGATTGTTTTCCAAGTGCTTCCTACTTTGGTTATATGGTTTTCAGAAAGGACCTCTGAAAATCTAAACAGAAGGATCTATATCATAAAGTAACTGATCAGTAGTTTTGAGTGACTTTTCATAAACTCACATCAGATTTTAAAGTAGTAGCATGTGAGTTACAATAACTGGCTCAATATGTATTACTCATTTTTGAGGAAAATTTTTGCTTTGTGCTGTTTACAAACTTGTTTGGTTTGGTTTTGTTATGCTTTGCTTACTGGGCTGAGAAATACTTCTACTTTACTTTCACTCTGCATTTAAATTGGAGATAATCAAGATTTATGTATTCTCAGGTAAATAGTTCAGCCTTACTAAATGGAAGAATAATAAAGAAAAATGGTAGGGGACAAAACTATCTAAATACAGAGATTCCAGGTAATGAGAGGTCTTCAATATCCAATAATTATCCTAGTGGGCATGTGAGCCATTATCATTAGTAGCACTATCACATTTTCATTTTCATCTCTTACTTTTACTTACTCTACTACTTTCTTCTTTTTTCAAGCCATGTTTGGCCAATTTTCAGAGTGATAATTTCATAATAGAAACCATGTGTATCAGCAAAGGTGGCAAATAACATGGTCTAATTATTGAAGCCATCTCTACCTCTAGTCCTATCAGGCCTCATCATTTCTCTACCCAAAGGGCTGGTTCCCAGCTGCTGGCATCAAATCTCTTTGCCTGAAGATCTTTGTCACACATAAAAAAAAGTATCAGGGAATGAACTCACCATGGAAGGAATTCTTATCATGGATGGTGAAAGATTGTGCCTAATTCCTGTTCCTTTTTGGGGTGAGGATGCTGTGAAATGTTCTGCAGTGAGATTAAACTCTAGTTTTCAAGGGTGGTGACTTACCCTTTCTTAACTGGCTTGCTTTCCCTATTTCACAACCTCACTTCCTTAGTGTTGTTTACTGGGATTAGCTATAGAATAAACCACTTGCACTTACATCTATGTTTTAGAAGTTACTTCTAAGTTTTGGAGTAGCTTAAGTTTATGGCAAAAGATAAATGGAACATTAACAAATCTAAGAAAATTCTACAAGGTTTATACAGCTCTTTACATTATGAACTGATTTAACATGGATTTGTAAAACTGGTGAGTTTTTCCAGGCAAGACTTTATCCAATTTATTTTTTAAAAGACACTTATCACTCTAACAAGGAGTAGTTCTGAAATAACAAAGTTTCCTAAGTGATTCTGATAAACTCACCCTTAAATTATCAGATTTTAACATCCATTAGAACTAAGATGAAAAGCACTTATCTAAGGTAAATAGAAATATGTAATAATCTGAGAATTCTAAAAGATATGGATTTTTTTTTGTCTTTTGTTTTTTGAGAAAAGATCTCACTATATTATAGTTCAGGCTGCCTTGAACTCACTAGGTAGCCCAGGCTGGCCTTGAGTTCACAGCAATTCCATTGCATCAGGCTCCCAAGTGCTGGAATGAATTTAAATACTTCTCCTACAATATGTTAGCACCTCCTTCTATGTGCCAGGCACTGTTCTCAGCACCAGGCTATAACAGTGAGCAAGACAAAAATCCCTCACCTAATGGAATTTATAGTCTGGTAAATTATGATAATGAGTTTAGTTCGGGGTATATTTTATTTAAGAGATCACTGTCATATTCAAGTGGCTCTGCACAACAGGAATAAAAGTAAGCGCTGTTATACAGAACTAAAGAAATGAGTCAACTTTTAAATGATTAGGATTTTTCATATGATACTTTGGTAATAAAAACTGAGTGAAGATGTTAATTATAGCTCATCGTCCTGGTAAGTGGCTGTGGCCTGGCAAGCTGCGGCTGCCCCAGGGCAAGAACCACCAGTGTTTCCTGAAATTCACACCATGTTGGAACTTAGGGCGCTGGGAAACCAACCAACCACCTCGCCTCCCTGGTAAGTGGCTGTAAGCTTATTGGTGCCTGAGAATCAAACATCCCATCATCCCTCCCACCCCCCATTAGCAAGTGGGAACCAAAGATCTGAGCATCTCTTGGGAGGCTGACCATGTGCAATATAGAAATAAGGAGGATTTTCTTCTACCATCTCTTTGAAGGCAAGTATTTTTATCACTGTTTTGCTTTGTCTAATTAATGGTAGTGCTTTATTCAATATTCTGTTTTGATAAGTTCTATAATGTTCTGTATTTCCTTTGATTTTGCTGTACCTGATTGAAAGAACAACTATTGTGAAGATAAGGAGATATACTATGGTACCTATTACTGTTGTCCTGGTAACCTGCTGTGAAGTTTTGTGCCAATTTCACTGCACTCTCCTTGTTTCTCTTGTTCTGTTGTACTTTATTACCTTGAAAATAATAAAAAAAAATTAAATGTTAGTTATATGGCTTTTCATTAGCCAGAACTCCAGTATGAGCATCAGGCCATCTGCATGTAAAGTAAACTTAGACATAACCTGGTATCATACACAAAATCACAAGGATTGTCATCCCTTTCAATTTCTTGAGGCTTCTGCATTCACTTCATTCTTAGATAGGTTCTCTCTTCTCCCTGAGGCAACACACATGGCCTTGGGCAGTTCCTGCTGCATTGGCACTGAGAGTCACATACAGTGATAGACACAGAAGGCACTCAGTAAGAATTTGCTGAAAGTTAGCTTATAATTCAATTTTAAAAGGTGATGCTCTCCTCCTCCAGCATCCATATAAAAAGTCTAAATGGGCTCAGAGTACCCCTGCTTTGACAATATGCCCATTCTTACAGAAAACATCATGTTTTTAAAAGATGAGATTTTCAAATGGCAAATATGGTTCCAGTGCTTCCCATGAAAGCCCCACTATAATGATCTTGTGGCGTGGAAGGGAGGTAAGTCTTGAAAGAACAAGATGGCTCATAGACAAAGTGAGGAGATATTCTTCACAGTGTTAAAGAGTACAGCGGTGTAACTCTAAGAGTAGACTTAAGAGAACAGTCACCATAAGTCTAGTGAGAGTGTCAAGAAGTATGATATCTACCTGGAGAGTATAAGTTTCTAGAAAGTGAGGGATACAGGTGGTTTCCAACTGCACAAGGTATTCAGTAATGTCTAACCCAGCATGTAGAGCAGATGAAGGACCAAGAATAAATCCAAAAATAGAGTGACTTGTTGGATACTTAAAAATATATAATGGCATAGTGCACTGAAATTGGAAATTAATGGTGAAAGAAATTGTAAAACTTGCATAAATACATGGAAATTAAATAACAGCCTTTTGAACAACCAGTGGGCTACAGATGAAATTAAAGAAGAAATAAAACAATACCTACAATTCAATGAAAATATAAAAACAACATACTGTAACCTGTGGGATGCAATGAAAGCAGCCTTAAGAGGGAAATATATAGCAATAAACTATCATATCAAGAATACAGAACAAGCACAAATAAACAACCTAATGCTCCATCTCAAGCATCTAGAAAAAGAAAAGCGAGCTAAACCCAAAGCTCATAAAAGAGAGGAAATTGTAAAGATAAGAGTAGAAATCAATGCAATTGAAACTTAAAAAAATACAAAGAATTAATGAATCAAAAAGCTGGTTTTTTGAGAGAATAAACAAAATTGACAAAACCCTAGCTATCAAGAGAAAGAAATAAAGAAAAAACCTAAATTCATACAATAAGAACTGAAAAGGGAGAAATTACTACAGATCCCATGGAAATTGAAAAGATCATGAATACCTACTTTGAAAATCTCTACTCACATAGAGTGGAAAACACAGAGGAAATGGACAGATTTCTAGAAACATATGAACTACCAAAGCTCAACCAAGAAGATATAGTAATTTTGAACAACCCAATATCAGCTATTGAAATTGAAAATGTAATTAAAAACTTACCAGCAACAACAACAAAAAAAAAAAACAGGTCCTGATGGATTCACAGTTGTATTCCACAAGAAAAGAGAACTATAGCCCTGTCTCACTAATGAACATTGATGCAAAGATTCTCAACAAAATACTGGCAAATAGAATGCAGCAAATCATCAAGAAGATTATACATCATAACCAAGTGGGGTTCATTCCAGGAATGCAGGGATGGTTTAACATACATAAATCAATAAATGTAATACACCACATCAACAGAGTCAAAAACAAAAACCACATGGTCATCTCAATAGATGAAGAAAAAGCTTTCGACAAAGTCCAACACATGTTCATGATAAAAACCCTTCAGCAACTCGGAACACCTCAACCTTATAAAGGCCATCTATGACAAACCAACAGCCAACATTATACTAAATGGACAAAAACTGAAAGCTTTCAGTTTAAAATCAGGAACAAGACAAGGATATCCACTATAACCACTCCATTTCAACATGGTTCTGGAAACACTAGCCAGGCCAATCAGACAAGAGAGAGAAATAAAAGGAGTAAAGATAGGAAAGGAAGAATTGAATTCAGATGACATGATACTCTATATAGAAGACCCAAAAAACTCCATTAAAAGACTGCTGGAGGCAATAAACAAGTTCAGCAGTGTAGCTGGATACAAAGTCAATGCTCAAAAATCAATAGCATTCCTGTACACAAACAAAAATCTCACTGAGAGAGAAATTATGGAAATATTGCCCTTTACAATAACATCTAAAAAAATGAAATACTTAGGAATCAACCTAACTAAAAATGTAAAAGACCTATATGCTGAAAATTATACTACACTGAAAAAGGAGAG